>JAOQMS010033968.1:0-14645 GCA_027563885.1 Erythroxylum longipes | reverse complement strand
TTTCTTGTCCTCTGGTTTTGGAAGGAACAAAAATTTTATGTCTCTGTCTCCGGAGTCGGGACAGAAATTGGTGGAGATAGCAAGCAAACAGGTCGAGGACAGAATTTTTCTGTCCCTGTCTTCTGTCCCCACCCACGGAAACAGCAACCAAACGTAGGGTAACGAGCACACATGTTCAATTCGTTAATCAGAACACAACAAAAACTCCACAATCCTGTCCAAACAAGCATACATATTAAATTATTCATGAATATAAATAATACGACAAAACCAAATTTGAGCAGAGAGAGTACCTTAAGTTATGAGCTAGCTGGTGGTGCGCGACAAAGGGGCAAGAGCAATTGATGCAGATGCCGATTGGAGGTGCGGTGACGAGGTGGCTGTTGGCGACTGGTGACACGGTAGTGAGAAAGACAAAGACGGAGCGGTGAGGTGAGGTGACTGACGTTTGTGAAATTGACAGTGAAATTGAGAGAGAATTGAGAAAAATATTGGACCAAAAGCAGAGAAAAGGCAAGTTGTCATGTGTAAACGTCTGATGTTATAAACGTAAACGTCGTAAATTTTAACAAGGAGCTTTTTAAAAAAAATTCAAATTTAAACTTAATGTTGTATTTTAATTTTTAAAAAATTACTTTTATTTAAAAAATGCTTTTAAATTCTACAATTAAACGCTTTTTTTAAAAATAATTTTTACTATGAAAAAAATACTTTTTTATTTTTAAAAATTCAATTAAATACATGCTAATATCTTTTAGTGACAATTTGTAAAAATAATATTTCAAAAAGAACTATTTGTAAAAATAGGACGCTTATAAAGTCAAAATTTAGCCGTAAGCCGAAACCATTTATTTTACTCTGTATCAAACAACGATACGGTTTGTTCAAGTGACGATTGGGCTTGGGGCTTTAGGGGCTTACGAATTTTACGCATTGACTCAGCTACCTTCTGAATTGCATGTAAAGTTTAAAAATAAATAAATAAAAGAAAAAGAAAAACAAAACACTTTGTATTACCGCCGCAATTGGGCGGCTAGGGTTTCTCAACCGTCTCTCTTCCAATACAATACATGTCCCATTCTTCTTTTTTTCTTTCCGTAAATATAGAAATGTGAATTTTAAGTTAATTTTGGGGAGCTCGTTCTTCTTGGAGATAGGTGTAAATGTGGATTTGACGACGACGATTTTGGCTTCAAGCATCTCACAAGAGAGACATCTGGTTTGTTTGCGCGATTACTCTATAATTTTCTCCAAATCTCAATTCGTTCTTTTTTCTATTTCCCTTTTTTTTGTAATGATCATAACTGCTCTCTTTTTTTTTTTGATTGAGAGATTTAATATAAAGTTATTGGATTCAACTTTAATTCGAGCCTTGAATCAATATGAGTCACTCCGATTCCCAATCACCCTCTATTTAATCGCTGCCTTCATATCAATCAGGCATTGATGTAATAGGCGTTTGGCCTCAATTCTCAATGAACAATGATGACCAATTTGGTGTACTTGCACAATTTGATTAGGGCCATCGTCCTTACAAGAGACCCAGAAATTCTGAGGATAGCAACTCGAGGAGGTCCCTGCCAACCAATGTACCAGTGAATAAAGGAATAGCCAAAATCTTTTTCAAAACCAGGATATGCGCAAAGTTTAGGAATGGCGCATGTAGGAATAGTGAAAATTGCAACTTCGCTCTTGGTATGCAAGATTTGAGGCAGGCTCCACCCAATTGGCAGGAACTTGTAGGAGTTGGTGGAAGGATTGAAGAGGATAGATCTGGGCCAAATTGGGATGATGATCAAAGCATAATCCATAAAATGAAGCTATGCACGAAATTCTACAATGGAGAGGAATGTCCTTATGGAGATAGGTGTAATTTTCTTCATGAGAATCCTGCTAAGTTTAGGGACGATGGGGGGAGATTCAGGGAAAGTTCTGCAATCAGTATTGGGACAACTAGTCAGCCTATTAATCAGGGAAGCGGAGGAAGTAATGTGGTTGAAGTTAATAGAAATGTCAACAATGCTTATGTTGCCGATGCTTATCGAGTGAATGTGAAGCCCGTGTACTGGAAGACGAAGTTGTGTACCAAGTGGGAGACAACGGGTCACTGTCCCTTTGGCGATAAATGTCACTTTGCTCATGGGCAAGCAGGTACTGGCAGTTGCTTCTTTCTTTTTTTTTTTTGTTATGTTGAACTTTTCATATTGTTTTAGTCTAGTTTGTAGCTGACCGTATTGTTAGCCTTCTGGCATTTCATCACTGACTTGAGATCAGAAGTAGCTTTCAACTACAAGTTAAGAGTAATAGGAATCCGATATTGATTGTGAATTAGCAATACACTAGTTATTAGCATTTTATTGATATTGAGTTGCTTGCAGTAAATAAGATAAGTTTCTGTTGAAATTAGAGTTTTTAAGTTCATGGCATTTTATTGATAGTGAGCTGCTTGTAGTAAAACAACTAATTTTTTGTTGAAATTAGAGTTACAAGTTCATGGTGGATGCACAGAAGGAGAAGCAGAGAATGCAAGCTCTGTCTTGATGAAACCTCCACCAGTTGTTGCTTATAATGCATCTCCAAGCACGGTGGCAAGTGTGGCTATTTCAAGTGAAGAAGGGAAGGGTAAGAAGTGCTTGTTGAAATGGAAAGGACCCAAGAAGGCTAGGAGGAAATGTAAGAAAAACAAGTTTGACTCCAAGTTCCAAGTGGAAAATCAAACACTTGATGATGAGAGAGAAAATGGATCAACAAAGAATGTGAATGATGCTGACAATGATGATGCTATCTGCAAGCGCACTAGGGCACGCTATTCGCTTACAAGTTTTACGCTTGATGAACTTGAGACTTTTCTTCAAGAAACAGATGATGAAGATGACCTTCACAATGTTGATGATGAAGAGGAGTACAAAAAGTTTCTTGCTGCTGTTTTGCAGGGTGGAGATGGTGATGGCCAATCAATTAGAGAGAATGAAAATGTGGATGATGAAGATGAAGATAATGATGCAGACTTTGAGATAGAGCTTGAAGAGTTGCTCGAGAGTGATGTTGATGATGTGGTGAGGGACAAGGGTGAAAAATTGGAGTCTGAAAGAGCTACTCGAAGACCAGAGACTAGGCAAAATAGACGCCAGAAAGCATCTTCTAGATATAGGGCCAAGCTTTTAGAACAGTCAGAGAGACCATTGCGTCCTCTGTTACCTGTTTATCCTTGTGGAGGAGTTATTCCTTGTCCTGCTATTGATGGAAATGTTACTGCTTCAAGCTGTCAGTTGTCCTCAACAGAAGATTGTCTAGTAAATGGATTTATTGCTCAGCAGATAGGCCAGTTGCATTGTTTGATACATGAGCATATTCAACTTCTTATCCAAGTATTCTCTCTTTGCATTCTTGATCCTTCTCGACAACTTATTGCCTCTCAAGTTCAGAAACTGATCTTTGAAATGCTTTGCAAACGAGATGAAGTTAGAGCTTGGAGGACAGTATCATACCCTGATATTTGCTTTAACCCTACAAACTTGTGCCCATCAGTGGTTAATGAAGTTCCAAACTTAAATAACTCAGCACACACTATTGCATCATCCCCAACTCAGAACTCTCAGCTGTTAGCTTCTCAAGATTTTTCTTCTTCTAAAGGCAACCAAAATCATGCCTTTAATGGCCAGATGTTTTCATCACAATCCCCGGGTTCTTCATGGGTACCTTTCGTAAGTTCTCCAGTAGTGTCCATCCTGGATGTAGCTCCACTCAATTTAGTCAGAAAATATATAGATGATGCTTATAATGGTTAGTAATTTGGAGTAATGTTTTTGTTTATTGAATTAGTAGTATGCTCATTTATTAGTTTATTTGCTTTAATCATTATTACAATTGCTTCTGCAGCTGTTCAAGATTATCAGCATCGTCATATGAATTCCAACTTTGATGCGCAATATGAAAAGCAACCACTCTTCTGTCTTCCTACTATTCCATCATTAGCTGAGTCAAATAATGACCTTCTAAGAGGAGCAATCCCCCCTATTGCCACACCATGGACACCTACCCTTGGTGAACAACAAACTAAAAAGACATTGGCTGCTTCCATTGTTGAACGAGCAAAGAAGCAACCAATTGCTTTGGTTCCTAAAGATATTAGCAAGCTAGCCCAGAGGTTCATTCATTTATTTAATCCAGCACTATTTCCCCATAAGCCACCTCCTGTAGCTGTTGTGAAACGTATTCTTTTTACTGATGCGGAGGATGAGTAAGTGAATTACTTTATCCAAATAGATACCACACCTTAGTTGTATTAATGCTATTGATATTGATCATCTTTATTTTGCAGTTTTACTATCTGTATCATTAAGATGCATTATGTTCCATAATTTTTCCCAGTTTGTTATGGCAAAAAAAATCTTATTTCTAAACATACAAATTATAGATAGTCATTGCATATAGATGTGTTGGTTAAGTGTTGGTTAAATATGCGTCAACATATGTAGTATTGTCTTGGGTTAAGAATCGACGTCAATAGATAAGTAGTCATTGCATTTCATTTTGGGATAACAAGCTCTAAACTGCCAAACTTTTTGGGATTTTTTCAATTCAGTACCAAACTTTTTAATTTTTTCAATAAAGTGATTTAACTTTTTAAAACCTTAACAATTCAGTGCAGAATGTTAGTTCTGTTAATATTTTGTTGATGTGGCTAATAAACCACCTTTGGCTATAACATTTAGACATCCACGTGAAAAATTAATGAATACGTAGTCATCCACGTGGACTAATATTATAGTGTATGGGTTGTGGGTAGGGCTATGGGTTATGTTACGAGTCCATATGGAAGCTGACTTATCCATCAATTTTTCCCGTGGATGCCTACATGTCATGACTAAAGATGGTTTTGTTACCCCTATTAGTAAAATACTAAAGTAACTAATGTTTTGAACTAAGTTATTAGGGTTCTAAAAGATTAATCACTTAACTGAAAAATTTAAAAGGTTTGGCACTGAATTGAAAATTTTTAAAAAGTTTGGCACTTTAGGATTTGTTATCCCTTTCATTTTCATGTTTTGAAAGAACATGTAATTGAAATCAAAACTTTGCAAATACATTTACATAGCTTTGACCATGATTTGGGGAAAGATAAGTTTGCACCAAAGTGATTGTTCAAATAAAGACAAAATTCTCCACTAATTTGTCACTTTTATTTGAATATTTGTGTGTAGTGCCTGCCAAGAGCTTTTTGATTATGAATTGAAGATGTACTTAACAATTTTCAAGATTTCCTTATGAATTTTGATGTAGATTATTGGCACTGGGTATGATGGAATATAATACAGATTGGAAAGCAATTCAACAGCGCTTTCTTCCATGCAAATCTAAGCATCAGGTAGTTCAAAAGCTGTTGGCAAATGTTATATGCATCAAAATACCAGCTCTGTTATGGCCATTTTAGTGTCTATTTACAATCCACTTTCTACAAATTATGTTACATAGTATGCTTTCTCCATGAATAATTCCTCTATCTTTCTATCTCTCCATCTCTCCATCTCTCCATCTCACATTCACATGCATACACATATAGATTCACTTGTGCACATATGTTCACACACTTGTTTTTCTTGTTAAGGAATCTTTGAGCTACATTTATATGCAGTGAATGAATAAGCCCTGAGGCAGTTATCAGTTGTAATCGGCCTATGCTGTCTAATGGCAATTGTCATGCTAAAATGTTTTACATTTAGAATTAGCTTCTAGTTTGTTGCCTTGACCTGTACTCAAAGAACCACAGTTAGTTAATTTCAATTGTAAGGAATGGGTTGATATGAACTTTTATAATGAATCATACTTATCTTCCAGTCTACTTCCTATAAGGAGTGGGTTGATTTGAACTAGGGTCTATGATAATGAATCATACTTATCTTCCAGTCTACTTTCTCAGTTGATAGTTATGTACAACTTTTTATTTTTGCAGATTCATCTAAATATGTGATCTCTTCTTGAGATTGTTCACTTGAGCTGCCATTTGAAGTTATTCTCTTTGTGTATTAATTTTGCTGAACTTTAACTCTTTATTGCTAAGATATTTACATGGTAAATTTTTACTGACTTTACATGCGTCTTGGCGTTTCTAGTTACACTCTGCTAGATTTTGAAGTTTTCATACACAAATGTTGACCAATATCACAGCCATCTTGGTGCTTGTGCATCACATGCTATTTGTGTTTCAGATTTTTGTTAGGCAAAAGAATCGTTGTTCATCAAAGGCACCTGAAAACCCAATAAAGGTATATACACTAGCACACATATAGTAGTGATAAATTTTGAATCAACTTCTGGTGACCAAAAGTATGTTTCTTCATTCTTTGTGCATCTTTTTTTCCCCCCCTTCTCATTAAATGTTATAAACTGCTACCAATAAGATTCCAACTGGCACCTACTATACAGCAGCACCAAGGATCAGATTTCCTATCATGCTTATAAAATTTAAATTGGGTAATTTAGTATATATGGATAATATAAGTGAAAGAATATGTTAACAACAGACAAAAGCTATTACAGCAACCAAAGAGTCCATCAATTCCATGCTAGTAGCGACACTAGCAAGTCACCAAATCCAGACCCTGTAACAAGCCCTAAGCTATTGTGTATGCCTTGTGGCTCCAATTAGAGCTCCACATGGACTCCATCCTGTAAAAAATCTAAGGCAGTGATACTGTACTTGGTGAAAATTTATAAATTTCCAACTGAAAGGGGGAATGTGTTGAAAATGTTCCTACATAACAACTAGAAGTGACTGACTAGGTAAGCTTGATCATATGGCTTGTTCATCTTGAATATATGCAGGTCCAGTGTTTTCGAGTAATTACATTACATCTTCTTATGGTATCATTGGGTTTTTAGAAAGGGCCTATGGTTTCAATTTCATCAAAGAGGCCTTCGTGATTTGATAATTATTCAGATAATTACAATATTTTACTCATAATTTTATAAGTTTATACAATAAGATATAACAAAAAGATCTCATTTGATCAATTATCAAACACATGGGCCTCTTTGATGAAATTTAAACCATGGGGTGTTGAAAAGCAATTGAGACAGCGGAAGTAGTTAGGTAGAGATTTTAGGTTAATCTCGGAACAAAATCCAAGCATAAAACTTAGGATTTAATCAACAAGAGAAGACACACTCTCTCTCAGGAAAATTTTCTGCAGAAACTTTATTAAAGTAATGTTTTTGGGCCGAATAAAAAATCTGTGGACCCTCCCTTTTATATTCCTAACATGGTACATAATAGTCCTAATTCTACGGTAAAAAGGATTGATTGAAATCCTTTTCTAAAGCTAACTTATTTCAGTTTTCTTGCTGGACAAGAAAACCTTCCTAACTAGGAAACTTAAAATAAACTAAAACAGAAACAAATCCTAATAGAATAGGTAAACAGAAACAAATCCTAATGGAATAGGTAAACAAAAACAAACCCTAATAGGTATATAATAACAAAACAAATCCTTATGGGTTCAGTCCTGTATTAACAATGATGCCATAAGGGGCTTAGTATAAATCCTGCTAGTTTTTTTTTTTTTTGACCATATAACAAAATGACAACTTACTGATATCAAAGTTGCAGTTCAAGAGAAGGAAATAAAAAGTGAGCAGTGTGTTAAGTGAATGCCTATATTATTTTGGATATGGAATTGCATTATTTTTGAACTGCCTATCTGTATAGACAGCCATATCTGTGTAAAAAGTGAAATGGTAAACTGACATTTTTGGTAAATATTTGTGAAGGACTTGAAGATTTTGCTTTGACCTTCCCTTAACTGGGATGAACATGAAAAATAGAAATTCTCGTCAACACGGAAACTATATGGTGCTTTTATAATTGTCCCTAATTTTCAATAGACCATAAAATGCCAAAATATATCCCTCCATGGTAGGACCTTAAACTTGGTTTAATTGCTTGTTTTCTTTAAGGGATAAAGACATGCACCTCCCTTCTGGTTTTACTAGACTTCGTTTAATTGCTTGTTTTCTTTAAGGGATAAAGAAATGCACCTCCCTTCTGGTTTTACCCATTCCTGAAAATATTTTAAAGAAGTCCTTATACTTTGTTAAATGGCATATACTCCTGTTAGCTTTGTCATCAAATGTTTTAAAGGAAGAACTAACAGAAAGGGTGTGTGGACTATTCAACAAATTATGAGAACTTTTTTTTAATAATATTAAACTGTGGGGAAGTTTTTAGGGATGAGTTAAAGCGACAAGAGAGGTGCATATCTTTTGTGTTTGAATGAAAGCCTTTTGTAATGTCCCTATCGAAATGATGATAAAGACAGGGAAATTGAATTATTGAGAATTTATTTGAAACTTTTAGATTCAGATTTTGCATATCTTCAGTTTGATGAATATGTCCTTGAGAACAAATAATTTGATATGATTTGAATATGTATTGCTCCTCATTCAGGCAGTAAGGAGGATGAAAACCTCTCCTCTAACTTTGGAAGAGATAGAACGTATTGCGGAGGTAATACCGTCCATCATATTCTCTTTCTTTTTGCCTATGGTTGATCAACTTCTTTTGCTATAGCTTTTTGATACTTTTAACTAACCCAAAACACTCCAGGGTCTTGAGTTTTTCAAACTTGACTGGATGTCAGTCTGGAAATTTGTTGTCCCACATCGGGATCCATCCTTGTTACCACGCCAATGGAGGATCGCCCTTGGAACTCAAAGGTCATACAAGGTAGATGCAGATAAAAAGGCTAAACGACGTATATATGAATCAAACAGAAGAAAGCGCAAACTTGCAAATTTGGCAAATTGGCAAGAGTTGTCAGACAAAGAGGTTTGTTAATCTTCTGGGAATTTAATTACCTATAATCAAAGTTAAGGATCATTTTACAGTGCAATTCTTTAATTAATTTTGGATTATTGGACATCTATCGACCATTATAATCACTTGTCTATGGCATATGGGTTTTGACTATGATCTTGTTTGCCTCTTACTTTCTGAGCTTGACAATAGTTCATTGTATGTGGTCATCGTTTTGATCCAATATGTTTCCATTGTTGAATGACACATGGGAAGGGCATTTTAATAAATCATGTCATGGATGTGTATAAGTGAAAATTCATTGGTTAACCATATTGGAAATGCATTATTTGATTTAATTTGTTTTAAATGTGTAATAAACCATTTCATCAATTTAAAAGAGATTTACTAGGCTTGCATCTTAAGGTTATAAATTTTTCATTTTGACCTCTATGAGTGACTTAAGGTTTATTGTTCAACACCTTAATTGGCTGCAGGAAAATCAAGTTGAAAGTAAAATGGAAGGAAATCATAGTGAGGATGACTGTATGGGCAATGCTAATGAAGCTTATGTTCATCAAGGATTTTTGGCAGATTGGAGACCAGGTGCCACAAGTCTTCTTTTCACTGAACGTCCCTGCCTAGACATTACGACAAAAGGCCTTCCCAGTAATACGTTGCTGACTAAGGGTTCACATATAAAGGAACAACCAAAGGTTTATGGGCCTGGAGGAGCTCAATCCCTAAAAGACAATATTCATGGTTTTCCATATGCATCCCACTACTGTCACTATCCTCCTACTACATCTGATGTTACCCATGTTAGACATTTTCCTTGCAATAGCACACAAAACCGTCAAAATTTGGATACAAGATTAAATGCATCGAAGTCCAAAATCTATGTGTGGCCTTACCGGACTCGTAGACGTGATGGTGCATGCTTAGTGAAACTAGCACCTGAGCTACCCCCTGTTAATCTTCCACCATCTGTTCGTGTGATTCCAGAGTCAGTTCTGAAAACCAACCAGTCTGAGGTGTCCATCCAGATGTCTGCAAGAAAAAGTGGCAGTGGTGAAGCTAGAATGGAAGTTAGTCCAAAGCTGTCACATGTTGCAAATTTTGAATCAACTAGCTCAGCTAAAACTAATAGAAATAAACATAATCAAGTTAGAGATACCGGTGGTAGTTCATTCCCTGAAGAGGCTACAATTTCGTACGCAGAAGAATCTGCAGTTCAAGATACAGTTTTTATTGAACAAAAAGGCAATGAAGCTGATTGCAATATGCATCCGTTGTTATTCCAGGAATCTGAAGGGTGTGTGCCATATTTCTCATTGAGTTGCAACAATGGTAGCTCTGGTTCATTTAGTTTATTTTCTGGGAATCAGCCTCAACTGAATTTGACGCTATTTCAAAGTTCTCACCAAGTAACTAGTGTTGTTGATTATCAAAGGAAGGGCCCTAGCTCAACAGAATTCTCTTCAGCTTCATGTGCCATTGACTTCCATCCCCTTTTGCAAAGAACCAATGATGGTAATAGCGACTTTGTGACAAAAAGCTTTAATTTACATCATGGTCAAAATGGAAACCAGTTTGACTCTGTTAAGACTACCGTCACTAAACCATCTACCTCTACTGAGAAATCTAGTGAACTTGACTTGGAAATCCATCTAAGTTCTGCATCAATCAACAACAAAGCTATGGAAACTAGAAATTCTGGGAAAATTAGTCAACCAAGGTCAACAGTAGATGCGTCAATATCAGGAAATACAATGGTGTCTTCTGAAACTAACAGTCCACATCCCGACTGCAACAACAATAACCTTAGAGCGCAGATTAACCCTCTTCCAGATGCTGATGGAATGAATTCTCCAAGTAATAATGTTGATAAATGTGATGTGGATGAGTCAGGTGACCAATATAATCAGGAGATTGTAATGGAGCAGGAAGAGTTGAGTGATTCTGATGAAGAAACTGAAGAAAATGTAGAGTTTGAGTGTGAAGAGATGACTGATTCAGATGGTGAAGAGGGTTCAGGCAGTGAGCCAACTGCTGAGATACATGATAAGGTACAGTTGTTGTGTCTACTTAATAACATTCAGCTGCTTTATTCTAAGAGACCTGCTTATTTTATCTTTGTTGCTTTTACTCTGCACAAGCTATTTTACATTTTCTTTCATAGAGTGGCGGCCAAATGTTCATGACTATTGAAATATTAATACCTGTGTGGTGAATTCACAATCTGCTCTCTGCATATGCTTTTAGAGTACAATACCTTATCTATTGAGGTTGCTATTCATTACGTGTATCAGTGTATTAATTCATGGAGTTATCAACATGACTAATATCCCTGCACCCCTGTTCATTTTTATTACTATTATGACTATTCTTGCTCTCCATTTTCTTTAAATTTTATGGTTTAAAACTTGTAGTAGATTTTATAATTTGTGCTGGTAGGTATTCAAATTCCACTTGATTCTAAGAGAAGTACTTTATGTTTAACTTCCAATTGAAACTCATTAATAGGTGGTTCCAAGATCTGCAATGGGAAAAATGACAACGGATGATAAACAATGTGGAGTAAGGAGTTCGATAAATCACCAGGACAACACTTCGATTCTCAACAGGAGCAGTCCCCTTCTAAGGTTAAGCCCGACAAGCCCAGGAAAGGATGGTACCTCTGCCCCTTGGTTAAGTTTAGATTCATGTGCACCTATTGCCCCTGAAAGCATAAAGGCAAAACGTAAAGTTTGCACAATTAGTGAAATTCCTACTGGCCGAAGTCTAGCTTTATGTCGCTCCAATAACAACAATTCCAACGAGAAAAATGTTCTGTACCCAGAAGAAGTTGCACAGCACGATGTTGTGGTTATGGCTCAACAACTCAGCCTTAGTCCATTGGCTGTTTCAGCAATGAAGAAACCTAGGAAACGTGCTCTCCGAGCAAAGAGTTTGAGCGCAGGAATGACCAGATAAAACTCCTGAGAGCCCAAATTCGGGTTGGATTGATAAGCCTCTTTAGTTCCACAGATGGGCTGATTAGTGTCGTTAGCTATTTGTTACCATTGGATTTTGTTGGTTGAAGCACAGAATAGTAACCTAGTCCTTCAAGTTTGATTGCTCCTGAAGACCCACTTCCTAACTACACATTGGACTGTCAAGCTATCTGAAATCATTCACATTAGGACCAGTTTAGGTGGTCTTTTTTTCAATGAAATCACTGAACTGTGAGTATGAGCCTAATGCCATAGTGGCAGGTAAAATGTTGTATTTTCATATAACCTTTGTACAGATGTATCCCTTGTAAATGTTAAGGTTAATACAAATTTTGTTTGAGTGTTGCTGTAAGGAGCGGATCTTTCTGCAATCTAGGACTGCAGGATTGCTGATAGGATAGAAAAAGAAGGGAAGGGTTGTCTAATAGTTGTAAACAAATGGGATACCATACCAAACAAGAACCAGCAGACAGCAATGTACTACGAACAAGATGTCAGGGAGAAGCTTCGTATTCTTAATTGGGCACCTATTGTTTGCTCAACGGCAATTGCTGGTCATAGTGTTGAGAAGTATGTTAGGAGTGTTCTTACTTTGTTCATTACTTGTTATATAGTTGTAGTGGTGTAATCATTTGTTTCACATATAACTTGACCAATATTTATGCATTAATTGAATATAAAAGAAATAGAAGAATATGCAATCGGAATCAACCTCTTTACTAGTTAGAGGTAAGGTGGCATACTACTAGAACTCACTAGACTTGCTATATCTGCGAGATTTTTTTACTGGTCATTGTTGTAGAAGAAGAATATACAACTTTGATAGGAACATTGTACTTATGGTTTTGATTGCATGGACTTATATCTTTACTGGTACTTCCTATGAGAAATTTTTTATTCCGTTACACCTATGAGAAATGGTTATTATCACATTTCTTGCAGTTCTGCTTTATGTTAGAATAGAAACAAGCGCCTCACAGATTCAGATCATTCTGGAATGGTGGTGGCCTTTTAGGAGATGTCCAGTAGGTTATTACCTAGCCTTAGATGTTTCAGCTCTCTTGATTCTTATGTAATTCTTTCACTGGAGGCTGTAGCACTTTGTAGCACCGGTTCTATGTCATTAAGCTGAAATGAGTTGTCTTGACAAATACTAGTGTGTCATTTGATATTTTATTTAGTCAGGCACCAGCCATTACACTAGATATCATATAGTTTGGACTAGCTGAGAAAGTATTACTGTATTCTGTGAAAGCTCTTAGGAAGTTTTGAATGATAAAAGTATCATTCTATTTTCACATATCCCTTGGCCTTCACCCTATGAACTTAACAATTGGCATCATACTTTCAGGATCCTTGTTGCTGCCTCAACAGTTGAGAAGGAAAGGTCAAGAAGACTATGTACATCCATATTGAATCAAGTTGTACAGGAAGCTTTAGCTTTCAAATCACCTCCAAGGACCCGAGGTGGAAGGCGAGGTTGGATTTATTATTGCACCCAGGTAGATGTACTATGAATTTGTTTTTGCTTTTTGTATATGCTTATACTTCTAAATGCAAACTATCTTGGATACTGGCGATTATGTTTCTCTATCTTGTGGCATTATGGTTTCTCTTCTTTTTAAGGTGACAAATTTGTTCTCAGAACCATTTCGAAAAAAAAGTTTGACAAACGTTAAATTTTATCAATGTTTACTTGGTGCACTGCTTTGATGGATGTAGAATGGTTGTAGTTTGAAATTTTTTATTCAGCAGAAAGAAATTTATTTGCCATCTTGGAAGATTATCCTCAAGTACACATCAAATGCTAAGTTTCAGATGCTTTTTATTTGTCTTCTGCTCTTCCAAACATCAATTTAGTAGTTTTTTCCCAATGTATCTTATAGAGATCCTTTTGCAGGCTGCTATTAGGCCACCTACATTTGTTTTCTTTGTAAATGACGCCAACCTTTTCCCTGAAACTTACCGGCGTTTTGTGGAAAAGAAACTGCGCACTGATGCAGGATTTTCTGGAGCACCAATTAGACTAATTTGGCGCAGACGGAGAAAAATGGAAAAAGATGAAGGTAAATTTAGCTTTTTAAAATTCAGAAAGAGAACTGCGCATATTATAATCATGCTCTATATTTGATCACCCGAATCACAAGGACATTTACAAGTTTTGAAAGTGATGAGACAATATAAAAGGTTTCAGTTTTTCTAATCTACAAACAGAACCAAATTCCCTGGGAAGAAATTAAGAAAGCAAGTTTCTAAATCTGTTCGTACAAACCATTTTTATAATGAGCCAACCTGGTGGAGCCAAAAGAGTACATCTATAATGAGCCTCAGTGTCTCTATGAAAGTGTGAATTTTGATTTGTATGGGATTGTGGTGCAAATATACCTCTAATGCTGATCTTTTGCCTGCATTTGGGGCCCACAATACTAGTCTGAGTTTACAGGTTCATGAATCTTTGAAATTTTCAGATGTCATGTAAGTTGAGTTTGAATTCCAATGTTTTAAGACTTCTGAAGCAAAATCCAACAAACATCAGAAGCACTCATAGCTTTGTGCAAGAGGGCTTCAGTTTGGTAGGATAAAAGCTCCTCATGGTAGTTTTTAGGATCTAAAAAGCTTCGGTATTGTTCACTTCATGAGGCCAAAGGTCAGTTTCTTCGACTTAAAGGATGGGCTGTAAATGAATCCAGAGATCTATACGAAAAATATGTAGTTACCCTTCACTATTATGCACATCTGCTAGCTTAGTTTCCACAGGGAATTAACACTTAAATTAGTAACCTATATAGGAAAATGCAAAAAATATATGTATTTAGAGTACAGGCTAAAAAGATAAGAACAAGGAAATTTTGCAG
>JAOQMS010033957.1:0-14646 GCA_027563885.1 Erythroxylum longipes | reverse complement strand
TTAATTATCACCTTGCTTCTAGCTGTCAGGACTGAAGAAAGAGTCTGCACTTTCTTTCTAGTCGATGCTTCTCCTCCTTCCTTTTTCTTGTCCACGTTCTTCTCTTGTTTTCTCTCTGCTATCTCAACTGTATCAGGGCTTATTTCAATTACTTCTTCAGGCGTTGGCTTGACATTAACTTTCTTGGCCTTGTTTGCCTTTTCAACTGCCGGCTTTTTGCCCACAGCAGCTCCATCTGGAACTACTGCAGACACTTTCTCGACATTGACACAAACTTGTTTCTGCATTACGACGAATAACCAAATCCCAATTCAGACACAAAGAAACATAGTATCAGAAGATATAGAACTAGAGAACTATGAAAAAATGTATCAGTGTCTACCTTGTTGTTGGCTGCTGCGGCTGCAGCTTGAGCATTGGCCAGTAGTTGTGCACGGAAACTCCTATGAAATGAGTAATGAATCAGTACTAAGATCAAAAGCATGGTATCTTGCGAATTTTTGTTCGCAGAAACTTATAAGTCATATTTGATGTGCAAGAGAGAGAGATAGAAATAAACCTTGTGAGGGGTCTAGAAATCTGAGCCTGAGCTTTGGCATCAACTGCTCTACCAGTTACAAGATTACCAATATCACCAAGGGCACGGCGGTGTCTTCCTTCCATGGCCGCCGCCACATTTTTCTTCTGTTGTTTGTTAACTCCTACAACTGCTTCTCCTGAAGGATGTTAAGAAACACATTAAAAAGCAAGAGAAAATACGCATTCTCATATATATATATATATATATATCAAGATCAAGGACTACGAATTAAGGCCTATCAAAGCCAGGAAAGAGTTAACCCTAAACAGAGAGCCCTAAATCTGAAATAAAAGACCAAAACTTTTTCTTTTCATCACAAATTTCTCTAACCAAGTGAACAGAAATTAAATAAAAAATAAGAAATGAAAGAAACAGGAAAGAAAGGAGAAGAAAGGATAAAGCTTTGAAAATCAATTGGGAAAAACAAAAGAAATCACCCATCTACAGAAAAACAAAGGAGTTATAATACAAAGTAAATCAGAAAAAGAAGCGTCAAATCATTATCAACAAAGAAAGCCATTATAAAGAACCCAGACAAAGATCTAAAGAAAACCCCCATAACCCAATTTAGAGAGACACGTAGAAACTTTACCTCTGGCTTGCTGTGGAACAATGGGTCTTGAAGCCATCGTCGTCTTCTTCTAATCACTGAAACGATTCCCCCAACGTCCAATTTCTTCAAAAATACCCACAACTTCACTTGGATAGGGCTAAAGCGAGAGGTGAAGGGACACAAAAAGAATTGAGAACCAGCGAAGATCTTCCCTATTTGAAGTCTCACGAGCCGTCTCTGCACTTTTGCAACGGTCGAATCTCTTTTGATTTCTGACCCTTCGATCTCTCTGCCGATCGAACGGTCCTGACTTGTCCACCGTTTCTCATAGCCGTTACTGCACACAGTTACGGTTGGGGTTAGAAGTTACAACGCAACCCCGTTTGGGTTGACCTAGTTAAAACCTACAGTACTGCGGAAACTACTCGTGAATTACTAACAAAGATGACAATTGGACGAGATCCAACTCGACCCTAAGTTAACGGATTAGGCTCATATTGGATGAACCTCAAGCCGAGTTAGGATTACTCAGGTCAGACCCAACTTGAGGCCTAACACTTATAAATAAAACAACATTTAAAAGCAGTTCAGGTCAGGCAGAATCGAGTTATTAGGCTGGGCTTCCTCAAGCTAGGGCTAGGGCTAAGTCCCAGTCAAGCTTCAAACTAGGTCCCAACAATAGTGTTTAGTCGGAGCCAACTCATTATTATCCCTAATGGCAAAAAAATTATTGCTCAAAATAGATTTGATTGGACTTAAACTTGAATTTAGATTTGAATTCGGATTTAGAAAATTTTCTTATGAGACCAATTAATTGTTGAAAATCAAATTAACTCATCCTAAAATTAATCATCATCATCATCATCATATCATCACATCTAGTCCGAATCTCATACCAATGTCGGGTCTAGAGAGGTCTGATAGTGTACAGCCTTACCCCAACAGAGTAGAGAGGTTATTTCCGACAAACTCAAATGCAAATGTGATAATGAAAAAAGAAACAAAAGTATGTAGTATACTAATAATACAACAAAAAACTACAAATAATTGATGGAGGTTAAAAAGTGTAAATAAATAAAATTAAAATAATAAATAATTCATTTATTTATTCAAATAAACATAAAAGAAGTCATAATATAACTAAATACATTAAAAACTAATAAATACTTAGAATAAAGTAATAATTAATAATTAAAATCAAAAAATAAATAAATGATATAGTTTATATAGCAGCATAATAACAGTTTATCAAAAAAGTGTCCAACTTGTCAACAAGATGCACTTGTCAAGATATTCACATACAAAATAAAACTTGCAAACAGTTACAATAAAGATGCATTCAAGAGTTAAAAGCAGTAGTCATAATGTATGTAGCAACAAAGATAAAACAATTAGAAGGGATAGATATATTGTTGCTCCTTTACAAACACAAAACCTGATATTGGGAGTAGGACTAGAATCAGAGACGATTACACTCCTAGAACTTGGAAAACTCCACTTCACCACCTGCCACCAAAAAAAAAAAGTAGTGAAGGAAAACATCAATCTAAAATCCTATGTGTTATCAACTTCCTATGTCAAAGAATCTCCAATTACAACTTCGTGGAGCTTGAAGTCTTAGCAAGTGTAGACAATTTGAGACAGAGATGTCCAACTCATCCTAAAACTAATTTGTCAATATAAATTTAAACAAACTCAAAACTTAAATATTTTAATGTAATCAAATTATGACTTGAATTTTTTTAAAATTTAAAATTTGAATTTTAGGAGGCTAAATCCAGTCCGAGCCATTTTCTTCATAATACTATAACTTTAATAGAAACTTTTTCTATCTTTGTAGGATATATTTTTCTTTTCTTTTTTATTTTTTTTATTATAAAGGTTAGTGCTAAATTTTTAATTAAATTATGTGCATAATCCAAACATTGATTTATTTCCTATTAGATATATTTTATCATATAAGTCCATTGAGTAACATCATAATGGGTATGCAATAATTTGATTAATTAGTTTATTGCTTCTCCTTGGAGCAACTTGTAAGGTTACAGTTTTAAGTCACTGAAAATTTCTCCTTTGTGACTATAAGATCACAGATTCAAGTCATGGAAACAACTTCTTTGTAAAAATACAAAAGGAAGGCTACGTACATCATGACCCTAATTCAAGTCATGGAAATAATTTCTTTGTAAAAATACAAAAAGGAAGGCTATGTACATCATGACCCTCCTCAAACCCCTGCAAAGAGGGGAACCTTATACACTAAGTACGTTGACTTTGACTTTAGTTTATTGCTTATCCTTAATCCTAATTCATTAAAATTCAATCCAACAAAACCAAAAAAGTACTATAGATAACAATTTATAGAAACATTCTTTAAGGATGGAAGAGCAGACTTAGAAATGAGTCAGGTAGGGTCGAACCGGACTTCCCAAGAGACAATTTGAATTTGAAAAGTTTAACTAAGGCTATTCCTCCAGTAATCAAGTGATCCTTATTTCATTGTGAACCGATTACTTGAATCCGGAAATCTATCCTCAAGGTTGTTATGCTTGCTCTACTATCTTTCTATGTTATTTTAGAACTACCCAGAAACTTGAAATCAATGTTCGTCAGTTGTTACAACCAAAGATGAAAGATGAAAAAGCACCGACTTTGAAACCAACCCAGAAAAAAAAATATCCAAATACGAATATCAAGAAACAACTTGATCGAAAAGAGAATTTGGGGTCAAAAAGTGATGAGAATCAATTAAAAAATATGATCGTTACAATCCTTGTTGACTATCATATGACTTTATGTTAATCCTATCTCCCATCACTAAAAAAATATGATCTTTACAATCCTTGTTGACTATCATATGGCTTTATGTTAATCCTATCTTATTTTTCCTTATTGTTTTTGAACTCCTTGCACGAGATGAAAAATAAGAGATAGATAGAGAGAGGAACAGAGACAGAGGAAGAGAATTTGATAATCTATCAAACACAAACGTGGATTTATGTCAGTTAGATTCAATTTTTTTATAGATTCAGGCAAAAAAATTTACCAAAGAAAGAAATTTTCTTTCTTTTACTACAAACTTTCTTGAGAAAGTTTGTTTTCAACTCTTATCTATCTCTCTCACTGCTAAAATTGTATTAGGCAAATCTGTGTCATCCTTGTATTGATCCTTGCAATATATACACGAGAGTTTCCTAATAATTTGGTTAACAGTCTCCTAATTACGGCAAGAATAGATATGTACAGCAATACATTCCTAAAATACTTAATTGATTATGCCTGATTGATATGATTGACTACACAACGGATTTGATGATGCAGATATGATTAATGTTGCCATTTTACCCCCTTTAAGTTGGTGCATGCAAATTTCGAATGCCCAACTTGTCCAAAATTGATACAAAGTGGTGAGCACCTAGAGATTTGGTGAAGATATCCGCAAGTTGAGTGCGAGTAGGGACATATGAGGGAAGGATCATATTCTGCAAAATGGCATTCCGGACAAGATGGCAATCTACCTCGATGTGCTTGGTTCGTTCATGAAAAACCGGATTCTTAGCGATGTGAAGGGCAGCTTGACTATCACAAGCAAGAGAAATGAGTTGAGGATGAGGGACACCGAGAAAGTGAAGGAGATTCTTAAGCCACTTCAATTCACAGGTAGTGTTGTCCATGGAGCGGTATTCAACCTCAGCTGATGACCGTGACACGGTTTGTTGCTTCTTGGTTTTCCACGATATTGGAGAACTGCCGAAGAGGATAAACCAACCAGTAAGGGATCGGCAGGTGAGAGGACAGCTAGCCCAATCGGAGTCACACCAACTATGTAAAGTGAGATCACTATCACGACGAAGTAGAATGCCTTGCCCAGGTTGGCCTTTTAAATAGCGAACAACCCGTAGAGCTGCCAACCAGTGCTCTTCATAAGGTTGCTGCATAAACTGGGACAGGACATGCACACTATAAGAGAGCTCTGGTTGAGTAAAGCATAAATAGATGAGACGCCCTATAAGACGACGATACTTGCTGGCATCAGACAACAACGGTCCTTCAGCGAGAGCTAGCCGATGATTCTCCTCAAGAGGGGAAGATATAGGACGAGATCCTAGCATCCCAGTTTCCGTGAGAATGTCCAAAGCATATTTTCGTTGACAAAGAAAGATGCCCGTAGGAGATCGAGCTACTTCAACCCCTAGGAAATACTTTAATTTCCCCAAATCTTTCATACAGAAGTAGTGATGAAGGTAGGCCTTGAACTTTGCAATTGCCAAGGAATCATTACCCGCAATAATAAGGTCGTCCACATACACAAGAACCACGAGCTGCGCAGTTTGTTGGCGATAGACAAAGAGAGAGTGATCAGTGGTGAACTGCTGGAATCCATACTGAAAAAGAGAGGTAGAAAGCTTGGCAAACCAACAATGTGGGGCTTGTCTCAAGCCGTAGAGAGATTTACGGAGTTTGCAAATCTTCCTCGCGTGTTGGACGAGGAAGCCAGGAGGAAGTTTCATATAGACTTCATCATCAAGATCGCCATGTAAGAAGGCATTGTGAACATCCATTTGGTGAAGTTCCCAATCTTTGGCAGCAGCTATAGCCAATACATAGCGGATAGTAACCATCTTTGCCACAGGTGCAAATGTTTCATTGTAATCCAATCCTTCAACTTGATGATTTCCCAATACTTCTAGGCGTGCTTTAAATCATTCAACGCTGCCATCAGCGTGGTATTTGATGCGGTATATCCACTTAGACCCAAGAGCTTTCTTTCCCTCAGGCAAGGTAGTGATGGACCAGGTCCCATTATCTTGAAGGGCCTGAATTTCGCTGGGCATGGCTTCTTGCCAACGTGCACCGCGCATGGCAGCAGAAAAACTCTTTGGTTCCCTGTCGGCCCCAACTGCTGCAAGATACATACGATGGGAAGTAGAAAATTTGTCATAATTTACATAATCAACTAGGGAATAGGACACACCTGGAAGACGCGTTGAAGAGGGTTCACGATTAGATGGGCTTATGGACATAACGGAGTTGACCATATAGTCACGAAGACGGACAAAAGGTTGCTTAATGCGGTGTCCTCTTCCTAAACTACCAGCGATTTCAGGTTGCTCAACTTCAGGAGTCAGGACATTGCCATCATCTTGCACGAAATGATCAGAGTGTGAACCATTTATGGGTACGTTGTGAGTTTGCTGTACGGGGTCCTCATCATGCCTCTCAGGTTGACCCCCCTTGTCCCTCAAAGTTGACTCGACATTCACTTGTTCAGCAAAAATGGGCGCATCAATGAGCAAGTTGTCACTAATAATCGTTGGTGAAGTCCTGTCTTTGAGCAAACATGGCACAGATGCAAATGGGAACTCTTCTTCTACAAACTTCACATCCCTAGAGACGAAGAAAGACTCTTTTTCCAAATCATATAATTTCCAGCCCTTTTTCCCGTATGGATAACCCATGAAAACACATTTGCAGCTTTGGCTCTGGAATTTATCTCCTTTGGTGAGTTGGTTATGGGCATAACACAAAGAACCAAACACTCGCAAGTGGGTATAGGAAGGTGGTGTCCCATGTACCAGCTCATATGGAGTTTTCCCATTAAGAACAGATGAGGGAGTCAAATTAATTAAATACCCAGCAGTGAGAATAAATTCCCCCCAAAACTGAATAGGAAGTGCCCCTTGAAATCGTAATGTCCAAGCCACATTGAGAATGTGCCTATGTTTTCTTTCCACTCTTCCATTTTGTTGAGGAGTTCTCATATAAGAGGTTTGATGTATAATTCCTTGTTGTAGAAAATAAGAACTCAAGGAGGTGAACTCTGTGCCATTGTCACTCCGCACACATTTAACAAATTTATTATGCTGTCATTCTATCAAAGCAAAAAATTCTATCATAACCTTTGAAACTTCCTTTTTATCGGACAACAAGTATATCCAAACAGCTCTAGAATAATCATCCACTAAGGTCACAAAATAAGATGCTCCATAAGAGGAAATAGTTCTATAGGGTCCCCACAAATCACAATGAATCAACTCAAAAACTTCAGTAGCACGAAAGTTGCTTAAAGGAAAATTTTCTTTTGTTTGCTTCGATTTTTCACATACTTCACAGACTTTATGCAGTTGCTTATTAGTGCACTCAGTCTCTATATTAGGCAACAGGTGTACAATCTTGTAGGAGGGATGTCCCATCCTTTTGTGCCATAAATCAATTTGACTCTCCACACTAACATGACATGCGGTTATTTGTGGTATTCCCCGATACACATAAAGCCCATCTTTCCGTTCACCCACTCCAATCAGCGTCTTCGAAGTGAGGCCCTGCATCAAACACATCTTATTAGTGAACATAACGACACAATCCTCATCATCAATTAATTGTGACACTGAAATCAAATTGCACTTTAATTGTGGCACATAAAGCATGTTCTTCAGTTTAAGCCTGCCAACAAGAGCTACAGTTCCTTGTCTATTTGCTGAAACTTGCTCACCATTCGGCAAGCCCATGTGTACATGTTGCCGCATTATGTTGTTCACTGAAATTTCTAAGGTTTCCTGTCATATGGTTAGTTGCACCACTGTCAATAACCCACAAATTATATTCTTTCTTACCAATCATCTTTTCAGTTTCATTTCTCTTATTGTCATTCAGCATCTTCACCAATGTTTCCCATTGCTCGTTGCTAAGACCTGCAATTGCTTGTTGTCCATTTGCACCACTTGGTGTGGCCTGCACTACATTAGCACGAGCTGTGCTCTTTTTGCGTGTCCCTAACTTTTGTCCATTTCGACTACCGCTTCCTTCTTTTCGTGGTCTATCCCCCCACCATTTAGGGTATCTGATCAGTTCAAAGCATTCTTTGATGTCATGTCTCGCTTTTCCACAGTTTGAACAGGATCCTTGCTTGACTTCATTCTTGCCTTTGCTTTTGTAGCCAGCTTGCACCACCAATCCCATCACAACTCCTTCTTCCTTTGAGAGAGCAATTGTCTTCATTCGCTCCTCTTGCACCATAGTTGTATATATTCGATTAAGGGACGGTAATGGGTCCGTAGCTAGGATGTTCGATCGCGCATTTCCATAAGTTGCATCGTCTAATCCCAGTAAGAATTGATGAGCTTTCTCTTCTTCCCTTCTCTTCTCAAGTTGCGACCAAATATTGCACGGGCACTTCCCACACGAGCATTTTGGAATCTGCTCATAATTCACCAGTTCTTCCCACAGCATCTTCAGTTTTCCGTAATATGCAACCATGGTCGTTCCTTGTTGTTTGCACTCTGTCAATTTAGCCTTCAATTACTGGATTCTTGGTCCATTCCTGACTGAGAATCGCTCCTTAATGTCATCCCAGAGGTCCTTCGCATTTTCAGCATAAGCGATCGTGGAGCGCAGGCTTGGTTCCACGGTGTTCAATATCCAAGACACCAACATGGATTGGACTGTCCACCAATCCTCTAACTCTAGTGCATCTTCTTCAGGTTTCTTGATGGTTCCATCCACAAATCCCCATTTGCGTCGAGCCTGTAGAGAAATTTTCACAGTGCGACTCCATTTGTCATAATTTTCTCCATAAAGCTGGACTTGCGTGATCACACTCCCTGGGTTATCACTCACACTCAAGTCATAGGGAGAAGGACCCTTCTTGATTCCATCTCCCTTCAGTGTTATTTCTTGGTTTGATTCTGCCATTGCTGCGTCAAAGGCTTGCCTATGTGCAACGATTATTGAGCTATGATACCATGCTAAAATTGTATTAGGCAAATCTATGTCATCCTTGTATTGATCCTTGCAATATATACACGAGAGTTTCCTAATAATTTGGTTAACAGTCTCCTAATTACAGCAAGAATAGATATGTACAGCAATACATTCCTAAAATACTCAATTGATTATGCCTGATTGATATGATTGAATACATAACGGATTTGATGATGCGGATATGATTAATGTTGCCATTTTACTCACACACACATATAGACACACACACTCTCTTTCTCTCTATTTGTGTTATGAATTCTTTGCACAGAGCACCAAGGAAGTGGATGAGCAAATGATTAATGCCCAAAACAAGAACTTGTCTGACTTTTTTGAATGGATCCTGAACAATGTGAAATCTAGCGTCTGTGGCATTCCTCCAAAAGGACTCTCCGTGGCATCCACCTTCATTGAAAACTCAACCTTCATCTAGGAAATGTTTGGGAGAGTGAGCGAGCAATTGAAAGTTATGTTCAGGAGAAAGGATTTCTTGCATTAGTACACCGGCGAGGGAATGGAAGAAATGGAATTCACCGAAGCAGAAAGCAACATGAGCAATCTTGTTTCTGAGTTGTAAGAGTTTTATCTTAACAACCCGATAAACTCACGTGTGATGGTCCACGTGATGTTCCACGACAACCTCACCTTTGATGGTCCATCTACGCATTATCCGCAACCACTCCACATACTTCTGTCGCCCACTCAACTCGTCATGATTTGTCTCTGTGATGGCCTGAGAGAGTTGATATAATCATGAAGTTTCGGTCCCTATCCTCATTAAGCAGTTCAAAACAACACACCATCGGTTGAGCTCAGGAAGAGGATAGAAGCTCCAAAACTTCTCCAAGTTTTGTAGATCTTCGGTGGAACGGCAATGGCTAGAGGTATTTCGTGTTTACGCTTCCGTTTATTATTTATGCATGTGTTTTACATGAATTTAATCATGTAGTAATGCATGCTTGAGGTGCTGGTTTATTATGGCTTGGTTATCATTTGGTATCAGAGCCTTGCTACTGCCTTTGTCTTGCCCTAGAAATCACCGAAAACAATTCCCTCTGTTTTGCGATTTTTCAGACCCAAGGACCATTAGTGGGTATTTCATTGGATATGCTGAAAGGTCTAAGGGGTATAGATTCTATTGTCCATCTCATAGCACTAGAATTGTGGAATCAAGAAATGCAAAATTTCTTGAGAATGACTTGACCAATGGGAATGGTCATTTTCCAGACATAGGTTCTGAAAGTGGCCCTTATGAAGTTCAACCCTCTGGTTCAAGTGATCAATTGATTGTTATTCACACCCCTCAAAGTCAAACGGGTGTGGGACGACCCAGAGATGCGCACTAGACATCCAGAAACCGACCATGCAATAGTCGAAAAATGGCAAAATATCAACGTCGAAAAATCACGCACGTCCGTCGTCATCCCTCCTGTGGCTAGTCTCAATTAATTAAATTATATGATCACTAACATTATCTTAAGGCATTAATCAAAGCTCCAACATATAGATCAAGTAATAAATAATGCAAATAAGCACATAATAATGCACAATTTATTTAAATTTAATTTTTTTGCATATATAATAATCACAAATTTATACAAAAGAATACACAAATTATTTCAAGTGATTTGCATGTATAATAGTCATAAATTTATACATACAAAAATATTGCACAAATTGCATGTATAAGTACAAAGTATTTCATTTAATTTACATGTAATTTGTGCAAGCAAGAAATAATTATAAAACTCATAAGGTTTAAAAAGAGAAGTGCCAAGCAGACCCTGATTGCTACTTCCATTATGGAGGCTAAAGTCGTATCATGTTTTGAGGCCACCTCGCATGGTGTATGGTTGAAGAGTTTCATCTCTAAGCTCAGAGTTGTTGATTCAATTTCTAAGCCGTTAACGTTGTATTGCGATAACTCCGCTGCGGTCTTTATGGCTAAAAATAACAAAAGTCGAAGTCGAAGTAAGCATATCAACATTAAGTATTTAGCCATAAAAGAACATGTAAAGGAAAAGAAAGTTATCATTGAGCACATTAGCACTGATTTGATGATTGCGGATCCTTTAACTAAAGGCATGCCACTTAAGCAGTTTAAGGATCACGTAGTGCATATGGGACTTGGTTCCACAATGTGATTTTGTTGTTGATTCAATGGAACTCTTATTTAGTTTGATATTTTCTCATATATTTTGTGCACACATATTTCGTTTGGTTTTGAGAAATGTCATTTAAGTTGGACCGAGAATAAACATATGGTTTATTCATTAAGTTGACAGGCTAAGAATGAGAAATTTTGTATATGTAATACATGGAAGATAATATTCACTATCAGAGGACCTATCGCCATGATTCCTATATTTGATTTCTTGTTATATGTGGTGGTTTTGGGGTACGTACATGGAGTACATGGACCAAGTGGGAGAATGTAAGAGTTTTATCTTAATGACCCGATAAACTCACGTGTGATGGTCCACGTGATGGTCCACGACAACCTCACCTTTGATGGTCCATCTACGCATTACCCGCAACCACTCCACATACTTCTGTCGCCCACTCAACCCGTCATGAGTTGTCTCTATGATGGCCAGAGAGAGTTAATATAATCACGAAGTTTCGATCCCTATCTTCACTAAGCATTTCAGAACAACGCACCATCGGTTGAGCTCAGGAAGAGGATAGAAGCTCCAAAACTTCTCCAAGTTTTTGCAGATCTTCGGTGGAAAGGCAATGGCTGGAGGTATTTCATGTTTACGCTTCCGTTTATTATTTAGGCATGTGTTTTACGTGAATTTAATCATGTAGTGATGTATGCTTGAGGTACTGGTTTATTATGGCTTGGTTATTATGAGTACCATAGTATCAGAATGCTGCTGTCGATGTGGAGGGTGATTACGTCGATGAGAAAGATGATGTAGCGGAGCATCTATGAATTATACTCAACTGTTGCTTCTTTATGGTGGTGTCTATGCTTGGGAAAGAAGAGTACAAGCATCTTAGTTCTGTTATCTGGTCTAAGATTAGCTGGGTAAATGAACCATACTAGGTGTGTAATTTTTTGAAGCTAGTAAACTCATCAATTACTGCCCTGTAATATGCAACCAAGTCAAAATACTCCCACAAGGAATAAAAGAAAAACGAAAGTAAAGTTGTAATAAGCTATCGAGGGACTTTAATTCCGAATAATACCAAATAAAGCAAGCACACAAAGTCTAAGGATTTATACTGTTTTTATATCCTGCAGACTAACTAATAATTCATTGTCCAATAAAGCAGTTTGGACAGTTTATGTAGTGTATTTGTCCATATAATAACTTGAACAACATAATGCAAGCCATGCAATTATGTAGTGCAAGCCATGCAACATTGTATTAGCCATATAAGCCAAGCAATTCAGCGTCCAACTACATTAAGTAGCTAAGCAAAACATCAACCAACGCTGTCCCATTTTCCACCATCAATGTTGTCCCATTTTCTAATATAGATTACGTAATTTCAGCATACATAGTATATTGTCCTTACAAATTGCCGAATCATGCTACCGTTAAGTTATTAAACTTCCATAGGCTAAGGAAAAGTTTCCTTGTTTGAAGCTTCTATCTTTGCATAAATAACTATTGTTTGAGAGACATTGCAATGAACTTAAAGTTCATACCAAAAATGTGACAAAGTTTAAGTACAATACTGTTTAAAGTGTTTAACTTAACCTTTATATATTCTAACAATAAATATAAAGGATACAAAATTTCAACCCTATTAATGAATGAAGTTTTTTCTCAAATGAACTATTTACCGACAATTGAAGACTTATTTCAGAAACATATAAGAATTTGGATGCTAAGGCTATAACTCATTAACTTAGTAGATGGTTGACATGCCTAACTACTTTAGGTACCATAACTTACTATTTATTCACTCCTAAATAAAAAAACATGTGATAAATAAATATAAGGCATTATTTTCTTCGTTCTCTCACTTTGTCCACGATTCATTTTATTAACTTTGCCATATCACTAACAATCTTTATCTAAAAAGGAAGCTTGGCATATAGAATTATAAATTTCTTCAATAAATAAATAGCCCTTAGGTTACGCTTTACTTATAAGTAACCTTAGCTATTTAGAGATACGTCAATATCATGTAGAAAACAAAAGGTATTGACATTTTAAGTTGAATAATGTCTTATAAACTTTGATAAAAACATGTAAGATGTATTTCAACGTTATGATAACAAGATGCAAAAGGTTGTATAAAGTAGAGGAAGGATTAGTACCTTGATGAATTTTTTCATTTAATTTAGCCTAGTAAAAGCATAAATATGGACTACAATTGGTGGCTTTCTATAGATGATAATAGTTGTTATTAGAAGAAAAATGATTGCATAACTTTTCTTGCATATACATGCTATGATAGAAATCATATGTATTCATATTTCATACTTATGATTATTTAATATTGAATTCATATTTAACATTACTTCAATGTTCAATGCATGATAAGAAATAGATTTTTAAGTAAAAGTAGTTGATTCAATTTTATATAAATGGTTTGTATCTATTGAATCAAGGGAGGTCTATGCTTAACATAAGTGATAAGAATACAAAGTTAACCAATACTATCATATGAAACTTATGAAACTTCTTAAGTTGAAGAAAAATCAAATCAACCTTTAGTGAAATAAAGATGATGGTATTGAATTTTTAAATTTTATAGATGTGATGTATGATACTTTTATTTCCTTAAATTTCCTAATGAATTTATGTGGTAAAATCATATGCACTAAATGAAATATTGATCTAAAGTCTTGAAAAAGTTCACACTGTTTAGATGTGGTGTGATATAAATTTTTTGGTTACCTATAGGGAATGAGATTATCTAATGAAAACCTTCACAACTAAACTACATATTAGTATAGATTTGTGTAAGCAATATTTATTTCTTTTATATTATGCCTAGTACTATAACGTACCTTAGAAAGTTCCAATTAAATTAATTAGTAATATTTGATATTAAAAATGAAACTTTAAGCTTTTTAAAGAGTTAAAGTAAATGATTTAGGGATGTGGTGTTTAGTTGAAGCATATATCATCCACTAAGTTTATAACTAAATCAGATAATAGGTGATGAGAGATCTAAAAGGATGGTTATAATTTTACATACCCATTGAACAAATTGTTTATTTCGATGTATACTTATAGAAGAATTGTTCTTAAGATAAGTAGTGGGAGTAAGATTGTAGCACCCCTTTACCGTTGGGTACGCACCGGGACGCCCGCAGGTCATTCCGGTACATATCCTATGATAAGGGAGAGCTACGTGCGATCACTACATTTATTCCACATAGCATCATATCAATTTTTACCAATAAAGCATTAATAGAAAACCACAATATTTTTAAAATCAACTTCTTCCGCATTTTATTCCATCAAAATCAAAGTTTACACATATATCATCTTTTACTGTCTGTACATTAATCCGATACCCTAGTACAAAATGCTATAGGAAAGAAAAAAGTAGCAAATCTATCTAAGTCATCCAAAAGTCTCAGCTGACCGACCTTTAAGCCATGACTTCTCTTGCCAGTCACATTCTACACGGCTGGAAAAGTCTCTCTGAAGCTAGGAGTCTACTCGCGGTCCTGAAAAATAACGTTATAATTTTGGTGAGTTTTTCGAACTCAATGAGGTAACCATCATCGATGGTTCACTCAATTCATGCAACACTTCAATTCATATCACAAATTATATCA
>JAOQMS010033867.1:0-14657 GCA_027563885.1 Erythroxylum longipes | reverse complement strand
TGGTGTCCTTTTCTTTTGCTTTTCGTTTGTCGTTTCTTGCTCCACCTTCTGACACTGTGTATACCAAAAGAATGAGTAGCCTCTCTGTCTGTACAGCTAGCTGATTTGGTTGTTAGCCTTTCTTGATTCTAGGACACCCACGAATAGAAATAAGCTATGAGGTATATAAATAATTGCTTTGAATATTCAATACAGAGAATGAAAGAATTACCTTTCCTCGCTTACGACTATTCTCTACCTACTCTTTCAGTTACGAACCACTGTACACCCAAAACTATATCACACCCTTCCAGATTAATGAAGAGCGCCTCGGTGGTGACACTCAACCCTTGCATTTTCCAGTTGAAGTTTTTGTAGATTTGGTGGCGTTTAATCTTCAAACCTCCATCCATTGTGATGTTTAGCGTCAAGATATCCACAACTTCCATCTTTCCTTTCCTAATCAATCCTTCTTCGAGGAAGTTGAGGGTACTTCTGCTGTTTATCAGAATATATATGCAGCAGTTTCCTTTGATAACTACTGATCACCTTTATCTGCTTGAACTCCTCTCGATCCCTTAGTCCCCACATCACCTCCAACGATACCTCAGGCCTGTCCGGTTCCGTCTCCTTTTTCCTCAATAGTTTCCCCCTCGTCTGTCAAGTCTTCCTCCTCTACCATGTATAGTTGAAATTTCCTCCTTACATTTATGTCCGGGCATATATTTATTGACACATCAAAAACACAGCCCCTTTGGCTCTTTTTTCATCAAAGTCCCTGCTATTCAATGATTTTGTGCCCCTCAAATTCTATTGTTGCTCAATTTACTATTGTTGCCCTGGGATCCTGGTGTTGGAAGTGGACCTCCTTCCCAGTTATTACGGTAGGGAGAGGTCGCGGAGTTTCCTCCTTTGTAAGGGCGATTCGCTCTAATTCCTATTGTCTGCCCTGGCGCTCTAACTACTCTCCCAAAATATGCTGGTAGACTAGTAGTAACTATCGCCTCTTGTTTTCTGGCAAGAGCATATGATTGCGGCTCCATCATTTTCACCGTCAGCTCTATTCAACCCTTTTAAGAAAACCTATCTAATAAGATTTTGAAAGGGTTAACTTTTTCGGGCGTTTTTTTAATTGTGCATAATATTCCCGCCTATTTGAGAGTCTTCAAAAATCTCTTCGTCGAATCGCTGTCTTAGTGCAGTTATGAAACCCTCCTAGTGAATCGAATCCCCTTCACTTCTGCCCTTGATTATCAACTGGAACCATTCTTGTGCCACCCCTTTTTTATGCAACGAGTCCACCCACACCTTCAGTTCTTCTAAAGTTTGATCACTTGTGAAAAATTGTTCAGCTTCTCCACTTCACCCCCGTCGAAGGTCAAAAATTCCAGCTTGCTAGATCCGGTAGGGATTCCCGCACTACGAGCGCGACGTCGTTTCCGAGGTCTCCTCTCCCATTGTTGAAACATCGATCTAATATCATTGATTTCTTTTTTGTTCCACACCTGTGCCTCCAGTAAATTTTTCATTCCCTCTTCTAATCGTCTTACCTCCGCTCCCCGTGTGCTTTCAACCACCGAGGATCAACCACTTTGATTCCAACCGTTATGAAAATTTTAACGTAAGGAAACACGAAACGCAACAGAGAAAGAGTGGAAAAGGGCATAATAACTTTTTGATTCAGATTTTTCATATCGCGTCGACTATGTAAAAACAACACTACCCATATACGATTACAACACGTGTAACGATCCTACTTAGTTTGTTACGACATTTGTCTTGTTTATTCTCTGACATATTGTCTGAACTTTTTATGATCTAGCCAAAACAAAAGCCCAATTGAGTTAAAGTAAAGGAACTGGTTTGGTTTGCCAGCAGGCAATGAGATGACTGGGAACAAATAATTGCATAGGATACCTTTGCACTTATATCTGGGAACAGTAGCAGCTTTCAATAATATTTAAATTTGTATGACATATACACCTGGACAAAAAAGAAATGGAGATAGTTAAAGAGAGACAATAAAATGTATGAGAAAACACCGAGTTCAAGTTGATCAACCATGCCCAATCCCGAAACAGCGGTCTTTTTCTTGATTCTGTCTGTTTTCTTTGTTTTTTGAAAAGGACTTTCCGTTTTCTTGCAAACTCTTAAAAATGAATCAATCAAAAGAAGGGGGAGGGAGGAGGTACAGGAGAGCACGAACAGTCAGAGCGACTCTCGAGAGCTTGTTTCATGTTTTCGTGGCATCTGGAACGTTAAGCTCCCTCTGTTCTCTCCTCTTTTTCTCGTCAAAGTTTCTGATTTGTTGGCTGCTTATTTGTAAGTACATAGTTATAAACTAATACCGACCGAGATGAGAATGTTTACGAGAATGTTTTATTAGATGCGTAACATTATTAGAAGAGATAAGGTGAAGAATATAAATATAAAAGACCTACTAAAGTTAGTTGATATTAATAAAAAATTCAGAAAGAAAAGACTTATTAGGTGATTCCAATATGTTAAGAAAAAATATTTTAAAACTTTAGTGAAAAGATGCGAGAAAATAGTATTTGGAGACTGTAAAAGAAAAATAAAAAAGTTTAAGAAAAACTGAAAGAGGTGATTAAGAATGATATGACTCGATTAGAACTTACTGAGGACATTGTCTATAATAAAAAACTTTAATGTACTAGGATACAAATAAAAGATCTCACTTTAAAAGGTCATTATCATTCTCTTATATCTTTGAAATATTTTCTTTTAAGTCTTATGTCTTATAGTTAGTAGGGGTAAGGTTGCGCATTACTGTACCTCTCAAAATCTCACGATCATCAAAATTCTCACTGGGTGTTGTTATTGTTGTTGTTGTTGTAATGTTTCAAGAGTTGGAGGTGTACGGATAAAAAGAGATAAATTAAGTATATTAAAGAACCAAGCTGGATAGTTTTGGGTTTAGTGATTAGGTTGGCAATTGGCCAGACTGAGCTTGGGCCCGATAGCTTCTATCCAGGCTCTGGTCTGAGGTAGTCAAACTTGAGCTCGAGCTGAGCAAACCCAGAAAGCCTAACGTAGTGTTTGGTTATTGTCTTCACCCACGAAGACAGAGGACAAGGACATAATAGTTCTGTCTTTGGATGCGTTTGGTTGCTTGTCCTCACTCATTCCTATTCCGTCTTCAAAGCACAAGAACAGAAAATTTGTGTACCTCCCAAGTCTGTGGTACAAAAACTCTTATCCCAGGGATAAAAATAAAATACATAAGGAAATATCCAAAATACCCTCCCATATTTACTCTGAAACCTAATTCACTCTCATTTTCACATCTCTCTCGCAGCGTCCTTCTTCCGTTCATCTCTCAGCCAAATTCACTCTCAAATTTTCGTCTCTCTCTCGCAGCGCTCCTGCTTCCCTCTGGTTCGTCTCTCAGTTAAAGGTAAGTATTTTTTTTCTGTTCATTTTGTCCCCTTCTGTGCCTCTCGTTTCGCTGTCCATGTTTGATTCCTTATGCGTTTACTTGATTGCTTTTGCTCTCTGGATTGCGTCTCTGTTGTTTTCTGTTCCCATATCTCTCTCTGTTTTATCCATCATAACCAAACAACTTACTGTCTCCAATTTTTGTTCTGTTTCGTCTCCAAATTTTTATTTCGTTCCATCTCTGCATATTGAATACAACAACCAAATGCAGCGTAAGGCTCCACTTACCCAACCTTTGCCTTATTTTTCATTTTTAAATTAAAAAAGGAAAATAAACAACATTATTTTTGCAAAATGACATTGTTTTTCTTAGAGCTATCAGGCCTTTAGTCAAATTGGACTTAGGTAGCTCGACTCGAGTCTGACCTAAAGCTCAAATTTTGAAAAAATTAGGCTTGATCTTTTAATTTTGAGTTTGACTAGGCAGGGCGAGGACCTAATTACTAAACCTAAAGGAATGTGTTTTATTTTGATATTTTGGATGAATAGTTTTATTATTTTTACACAACATATCATCTTTAGTTCTTTGAGGTTTAGAAAATGGTGAAAACAGAAATAGTAATGAGTCGACTTAGTTCAACCAAAGTTGCGAATACCATACTAGACTTGGTATCGAATTGGGTTCTAATACAATATTGTATCAATATCGGTTAATATCGAGTACTGTTTCAAGTGATTTTTTAAATTTATGAAATAGTCCCTGAATTTTTTTAAAATCTGCAAAATAGTCTATTGGTATATTGTACAGTTGTACTGTATACTTTACAAGTTTACATCAACCATGTCTCCAAAAATCATAATAATAAATAATAATCAAAATTAATATGAATTAACAATAATTTTTAAATATTTCACATATAAATAATAATCACAATTAATATGAAAAAGCACAATCATCATCATACATATATAAAATTAAAAATAATAAAAAGTATTTAAAATATTACAATAATACAATTTCATCATATAATAAATAATAATTACATTAAAACATTCAATAAAAAGAACAATAAATATCCTTAACTCTCAAACTATTGCAGTTTATAACAAGAGTTCTTAATGAGGAAGAAGTAGAAGTTAAGCCTGAAATAAAAACATTTACAATTACATTACGTATATAGAATTTAACATATACATCAAATATAAATAAAATTAAAAGAAGAGAAAAAACAAAAACTTGGAACGAAATTCAATCGTCTACAGAAGGATACATACTATAACTGCACTGATCTCAATTATCATTTGGCACAAAATCCTCATCATTGAGAGGAGCTTCATTATCATTATCATTCAAATTTAATGCAGCAAATGTCATGTCAATGCTTTCTCATCCAAGATTATCTTCCAAGTCATTGACAGCTACCAAATTCGATTTTTCATAAACCCAATATGCAAAAAGATCAATATTATCAATGAAAATTGGATTAGTTGAACTACTTGTGCTATTAAGCCTCCTAGTAAACAATTAAAATTAATTATTAGAAAATTATAAGAAATTATATCAAAATTAATAATGATAATAACATAAATTTCCCAAAGCTTTAAATTGTAACGAACAAAAATCAAGTCATTCAACCTCTTATGCTCAAATCTATTCCTTTTTTGGAGTAGACATATTCAAATGTGCTCCAGTTTCGTTCACAGCCTGTTGTACTCACACATTGACTTAAAATCTGAATTGTAAACCTTTTTAATTCTGAACACCATTTCCGAATTAATCTCACTAAGAAACTGTAAGTCATAAGATAACAAAAGTAGCGTTATAAACAAAATAAAGTGACAATTAATTTCAACAAATAAGAAAAAGGAAACAACTAATACCTGAAGAAAGTTTTCCTCTTTGTCGAATAACAATCAGCATTCCAAAATTCCCAAAAGACAAGTTATAAGGCTCCATTTGTGAGTTTAAGAGATCTTACATTGTGTCAATGCTAACAATTGTTGTAATAGTTAAAAGCATTCCTCTATTAACTTAAGTTTGCTTAGTAAGATCTAGTCTAAAATAGACACTAGGATTCAAAAATGCCCCAGCTGTAAACAATGGAGAATAAAGTTGTCTTTCCCTTCTCTCATTAATGATTGAAAGATATGGTGTGTACAAAGAAGGCCTACGTTTCATATTGGCCTTGATTGTTTTTGTCGCTTTCTCCATGGCATCAAAAAAATAATCCATTGTTGGTTTTTCTTTACTATCCGCCAAACGAAGCACCCTCACCAAGGGCTCACAAACTCGGATAAAAAAATGACATTGAGACCAAAATTTTCTATTTTCTAGTATAATTTTACAAACCTCCTCTCCAACATTAAAATTAGCATGCTGAGATGCAATCAACTTATCACTTGTAAACATTTGTCTTAACTCTTTCTTCATTGTAATAAAAGATTGAAGTGATAAGAAATTTTTTGTAGATCTTATCACAATAGGACGACACAAATTCCTACCATTGATAAATTTCTTTCTCATTAAATTCAATACCTATGCACGATTATAGATGAACTTGGTCACCCTTTTTAGCTTTCTGCATAGTCTCAGTAATAACAGGAAAATACATAAGATCCCCTATATTCTCTAGCATTAGGTCAATGTAATGTGCAACACAAGGAGTCCAAAAAAATAATTATACTTATTCTACAACCTTTTTCCTGCCGCTTTATAGGCGGAATCATTGTTAGTAATAAACTGAACAATGTTTTCTGGCCCTACTTCATTTACAACTTTATCAAATATCGCAAACAAAGTCTCATTATTCCTAATAAGGCCAGATGCATCAATAGATTTCAAAAACATAGAGCCATTTGTATAATAAACCAAAAATTAATAATAGGCTCTTGTCCCCTATTTTTCCAACCTTCACACATGATTGAACATACATAAGTAGACCAATTCACTCTTCTTTCTGCCAAATAACTTCTAATTTCAGAAACATAGCAACTCAAAAGTTTACTTCTTAAGTCATCAGTCGAAGGGCCTTTGTATCCCAGACCATAACAGATTATTGCATCCATCATAGGTTGATAATAATAAGACTAAGAAGCATTGAATGATAAACCTCTATCATACCACCATCTAGCTACCGCCATTTCGACATTGTGAGTCGTATCTCTTGATTGCATTGCACTACGAATTGAAGGTTGGACTCTAGGAGTTGTTCATGCTGCAAAAGAACTAGTCACCTGCCTCTTCTCTTCCTCACATCAGGTTCAAGTACTTCTTTTTGGGCTTGGGATGGAACACTACTAGTACCATTTCAAAATTCAACCTTTCCTTTCTATCTCTTTCACGTTGATATTTTTCAAGCAATATTTTCATTTGTCACTTAACATCATAACTTACTTTTTTACAGGGTTTTACATCTCCTTTAACCCCAGCTAAATGTTTCCTTAATCGGGTGATTCCTCCACCTTTCAAATACTTGTTACAAAACAAGCAAATAGTATGGTTCCTCATACCAGGAACTAATGCAACATAAGCCCAAGTTGGATCATTGTATCTTCCTGAAGTGGGTTGGTTAGGAGTACTTGAACTTCCTTCCATTTATCTGTAAAAATAAATGAATGCATATATCAAAATAAATAACACATAATTTCATTAAACAATATGTATGTTCATCTTATATAATATAACTGATTTTGTATTATTACATCATACACAATTTAATTTCATAGAACACAATTCACTATAAGTTAAAAACTAACAATTCAAATATTCAACATATATAATTACATAAAACATACATAAACAATTTTCATTTCCAACAATCACAAAATATACATAAACAATTTCTATTTCCAACAATTTTCAACAATTTCCATTTCCAATAATCACAAAACATGCATAAAACAATTTCTATTTCCAACAATTTCCATTTCTAATAATCACAAAATATTCATAAAACAATTTTCATTTCTAACAATCATAAAATATACATAAACAATTTCTATTTGCAACTTTGTACACACAATTTCCATTTTCAATAATCACAAAATATTTATAAAACAATTTTCATTTCCAACAATCATAAAACAATATAAACAATTTCCATTTCCAACAATTTTTAACAATTTCCATTTCCAATAATCACAAAACATTCATAAAGCAATTTCCATTTCCAACAAAAAACATACATAAACAATTTCTTTTTCCAACAATTTTCATTTCCAATAATCACAAAACATTCATAAAACAATTTCCATTTCCAACAATTTTCAACAATTTCCATTTCCAATAATCACAAAACATACATAAACAATTTTCATTTCCAACAATCACAAAACATACATAAACAATTTCCAATTTTAACAATTTCGAACGATTTCAATTCAAAGTTTCAAACATGAGGATCAAGTTAAAGGGTAAGATTTACATAATCGCCAAATAATGAATGACATATCTTATACAATTGTTCATACATATCTATTCATAACATGATGATCAAGTTGAAGGATATATTCATAACATGAGGATCAAGTTGAAGGATATAACTTCTTTGGAAATGTTTTTTTTCTTATTTAAAGCTTCAAATCTTCTTTAAATTTATAACAAACCAGAATATTATATACACCATTTTATATTTGGTTCTTAAATATATAAGTTGTTTTTCCGATTTTTAATTAACATTAATAAGTCTAAGTGGTTGGAGCCTACAACATGTTCAAAATTTGAAAAAAACTTCCTTTTAGACACATTTACATCACTACTTACACACATTATCCATTATAAATATTTATGATAACCCACACATATATATTACCAAATAATTCAACATATTTTATACTCAATTAATTATTTACCCAAAGCTAATGCCCAAATACTATCATTAACTACAAGCGAATTATTATTAATTTACAATAACATAATTTTATACTCAATTAATCATTTACCTAAAGACAATACCCAAATACTAAAAATGAAATATCATTTCAGAAATTTTAAGAATGTGTCAATTATTTATTTAAGTCTTTGCAAGTTTGAAACTTTAATATTCTCAGTTAAAAATTTTAATTTAAGTTGTTTCAACTTACAAACTTTCAATTGAATTAATTCAATTAATCAACATTATCACATATTTACACCAGGTCGTGCGTTTCATTCATAAAAGAACTTAACATAAATGGTTAAACTAATCCACAAAACCAAACCAAAAATAAACCAAATAAAACTGTGAATCAATCAACTCCAATATCCAATCCAACCCATGCAAATTACAAAACTGAAACAACATCGTGAATCATTCAACTCCAATATTCAAATCACAAAACTGTGAATCATTCAATTCTAAATGTCCAACCTAGATACACGCAAATCACAAAAGCAAGGTCCAAACTGATTCACCAATCCAAGTTCCAACCGAATCATAAAATTTAGTTCCAAAATTCAACATCTGAGTTCCAACCAATTCACAACCAAAAATGCAATTAAACAGGAAACACAAATCGAAAACTCAAAAAACACACCCAAAAACCAATTCACAGCTTCGGGTTTTTGGGTCGGGTGTCAGGTTGGGTGACAGGTCGGGACTATCAGGTGTATATCTAGGGTGAGCAACAATGTTCTCTCCTCCTTTAAACGTTTAGTGGTGGCGATGGCATGGTGTGGTGATCCTCGTGGAGGAGGGTTAAAGATGGTGGCATCTTCGGGACTTCACGTGGAGGAGTCGGGGATCTCTGATGCTGGTGTGAATCGAGGAGGATGATGATGGTCGTCAAGGAAGGTGTAACACCACTGGAGAGGGAGCAACATCGTTGGGGAGGGAGAGGAGAACGAAAGAGAGAGAACAGAGGTGAGTGAAAGTGAGAGTCGGTGAGAGAGAGTGAAAAAATGAGAAGAAGCTTAAGGTGGGAAGGTGAGGCATGCAACAGGGGGTTGTTTTAGTTTTAAGTTTAAAATTTTAAAAATTGCAAATAAGTCCGTAGTGTTTTTCAAATTTAGAATACTGACCGGTACCGAACGAAAACTAGCGATACCAATTGGTCCGATACGGAACGGTATTCGTTCTCTTGAGTTCAACCCAATAATCTTAAGATGCAGTCTAACATCAATTTAAAATTTAATGAAAATTCTAATTGTACTGTTTAAATTAATAATTAAAGTGTAGTTTACGTTGGTTTTTAATTTAAATATAATTTAAAATTTGGACTAGCTGAAATAACCTTTCCCAGGATCGGGTTTCGGACCTCATTTTATTCTTAAAAAAGAATCCCTCAACTTGTTTTCAAACGGACTGAATGAGGAGAGGAGAGGACCACCTGCACGATGTCCAGAAGAGAAATACATGGCCTAGAAGTCTAGATTCTAGAACCAGAAGGTTCAATAACTTGATATATTTTTTGTCTTGAAAGTGACTTGTCACTTGTCAGGTAAAATGACTTATAAGGTACGGCCAACATATTCACATGCACAGTAGGCATGGTTGCATTTTCAAATGTTTGACGAGAAAGCGACATTGCAAAAGCCGCTTATCCTCTTCTCTTCTTACTACTAACATAATAAAATTTGTACAGAAGTGTGCATTTCACTAATTACCAAATCTCAAAAACCTACAGAAGTGAATATAATAAAACTACATTCAAAACTTGCAAGGATTGTAAAATATTAGTCCCTATCCTGTCCTGCTCCTGCCATATAATATGAAAACAGGTAGCTTCTAGTAGACAATAGTAGTAGTGTGTTTTATTATTTATTCAAACTGACTGCCCTTGCATGGATGGCATCCGCAACATGCCGTCAAAATGAATCCATCTGAGACTGAGCCATGCAACAATCTTCCTTTTGTTTACAGAAAAACATTAAGTTACAATCTCCCTGAATTAACTCTTGTACTAAAAAAATAATTATTGTCTTGAGATTGACTGGCCATAAAGATGAAAGGCAAGTTTTTCAAATTTTTGGACCAAAAACATTAACTTTCTAAGAAGAATGAACCTTAAATCCAACATAAAATAAGAAAATCAAATAATATTTGCCTTTACACAACGCCAGAAATCAGTATTCGGGAAACAAAATAAGAAGGATGGATTAAAAGATGTCCAGAATTTCCAAAATGAAGCCATTGCAGAGAGGACAACTTCCCCTTTGGACATAAAGCTCCCTTGAACACATTCTGCAAAATGTATGACCGCAGGGGATAAATGCCGCACCTTTATGCCTCACCATGCACACGCAGCATGTGTGCTCTACTCCTCCTTCCATCTCCTCCTCCCCCTCATCCTCCTCCTCTTCCTCATAATCTCCCAACTCATCGCCCATCACATACCTCGACCCCTCAAACCCCATCTCCCGGTCATTCTCCTCCAGAAGATCCATCAAAGACATCCTTACCGGCTCCGCCCCTCCTCCACCACCTTCCTCCTCCTCCTCTTCTTCCGCTACCTGCGCCGCCTGCGCCGCCGCCTCCGAGGCCTCCTGTGCTGCCACAGCCTCCCTCGCAGACAACACCCTCTCCTCCGTCAAAGCCGCCGCCAGACGTCGCGTCGTGTCCTCATCGTCCTCGGGGTCGATCGTCGACACCTGGAACCGGATCGAGCTGTTCCGCGACATCTGCGGCCGGAAGCTCCTCGACGTCGGAAGCTCCCCCGCCGCTTGAATATTCACACCTCCCTCGGTCTCCTCCGACGAGTTTGGCAAATCCGCAAACCGGACGGATCTCCGTCGACTCATCAGCTGCCGCGAACTCGGAACCCTTGAGTTATTATCACCCTCCTCGGGATGATTCGGATCTGTCTGGTTAGCAGATGAACCGGTAGTGAAACGTACCGAATTGCGACGAGACATAAAGGACCTAGAATTGTTATTGTTGGGCAAACTGTGGATGGGGACGTCGGAGGCAGGGATGGGGACGGAAGAGGTCCAAGCGGCGCCGGCGCGCTTGAGGCGGAGGCGTTCTCGAAAGGCTTTCCAGCTCTTCTTGTCTTTGTGGCCGAACAGAGAGCCGTGTGGCTCTTCGTCGCGAATTATGTCTAAAAGGGTTCGGTTCACTTGAGTTGAAGTTGGGGCCATTTGAGCTGTTGAAGATTGCTTCAGTATTGCGTCGAGGGTTAAGCCAACCAATGAGTCTCGCCGATTTTCAACTATGGACATGTGATCTAAGAGAGATGTTCTCCGCCGAACGCTATGGCCGCTACTAGAGCCACCAGCTTCCATGACAAGTCAAAGGGACAAATTAAAGGCCCTTTCCGTCTTTAACGAGAAAAGGGGTGATGATGATGAATGAAATGGGCCTATCGAGTATCGTTCCTCAATTCATTCCGTGGCTGAGTTTCATTCTTTACTTGGTCAATGACACTCAGCCAGAGTATATAGGAGAGCACGAACATAATATAACGGAAAGACTTAATATAAGGGGTTATTTAAAAATTTTGAAGAATGAATGAAATGAATCTCATTTCTTTTTATCCAGAATTTACTTAATTTGCATTGCCCTTCTTGGCTGTTGACGAAAGAGTTTCGTGGAAGGCTAGATCACATTAACTGATGCCCTTTTGTAAGTTTCACATTATACTCCTATTGCTGATTGCCTGTCTTATATATATGTATATGATACATTATTACTCAGTAACTTGATGAAAAGCTATAGAAAATTGACTGTTTTTCTAAGTACAGAAACAGTTCTAAGTGGTTGGACAGTTTAACATGCAGGAAGTTAGGTGCAACAGTTGGACTTGGTACAACTACAAACATAACAAAACAAGAAAAGTAGGTTCTCCGCCGTGCACTTTCTCCTTTGATTGGACGACAAATTAGATTGCCATTGCCGTTATAGGTTGCCTTGCTCGACATTGACAAGGAATATAAGTTAGAGGAGCTTTATCTAAATGATCTCAGCCAACTTTGATGACCTAACATGCATGGCAATCATTACTTAAGTACCCCATCCTGCTTTGATCTCATCTATTGATGATTTTAGTGGCGTTATTAATGATCGCCTGCCCTACAGCTCATGCTGCCTTTTTTGGCTTTATAGATATACACAATTTTTATATCTTTCAAGTAATTTCAAGTAAGGATTCATCTGGACTGTGATTGTATTTTATCATATTAAAATTTTTTTCTTCTGATTATTTGTTTTAATTATAATTTATTAAATTTTATTAATATATTTATATAAAGTTCACATAAATATATGAATAAAATTTAATAAAACATGATAAAAATACTATAATTAACACAAAAAATCTAATTCTGAATTATATGGTGTGTTTCTGCTACTTCCCTTACTTTCCTTTCTTCTGGCCTTCAAAGACAACAAACAAAGTATAAAGCAAAACTTGGGTACTTTCTTGTCGAGCCCAAGTTGATCAGACTCAAGATCTGTTTTCTGAGGCAGACTAGGGTATCTAAAGGACAAAAAAGCATAAGATACTCCCAAATTTCGTATCCCTAAATCAAGTTTGCAAAACATTGAGATTATAAACGGCTCACAGCCTCTTGCTTCAGTGTTTGTGAAAACGACCCATCACCTCTTTTCTCTCATCTAGCAATATTGAATTGAAAGTGCTAATTTAGGGATATTATTGCATTTTGGTCACTATAAAAAGGTACTTCATAAATTGGCAAAGGGGCAATTAAAGCAATTCGTCGAATGGTTTGCTAGCAATATGAGTTTGCTGTACAAGTTAGTGAGAGGAAGGACGATACCTTCTTAATGGGCATGCTCCTTCCAATGCAGGTCCGCTAACCCGTATTCACAATTTTAAAGGAAGAGAAAAGGAATTCGGTTCACGTAAGTTCATAAATAAATAATACTATTTGTTAAAATTTCAATATATATATATATATATACACACACATAATTCTCCTATATTTATAAAGTATCATATTTCTTTATTGAAAATTAAAGGAAATTGCAATTTTAATTTAATTTTTAAAAGATGTTATGTTTTATAAAACAATTCTTTTATTAAAATTTTAATCATTATGAAATGACAATCTGACCATTGTATTTTATAAATATATTAAAGTACACTTTGATTTCTAATAATATAAAATTAATTTATTTATTATTTATGCAAGTCTAAATATAGGTTTAAACGTAATGGAATTTTCAGAAAGCTATGAAATTATAAATCTTATGGCAATTAACAATAAAAGAATAAAGGTTGAACTTACCTGAAACCTTCTCTACCAAAGAATGATTTAGTCAATAGCATCATTTTAGAAAACAGGGGGTATATGGATATATAGAAAGGAAAGCAGTTTCGTAGAGAAAGCTTGTGGATTTGTGCGGCAGTTCCAGGTCCTAACAGACAAACAGGAGCACCGGACCTGGTGAGGTCAGGAACCCCAAAAGATGAAATTAAGATCTTCATATTAGGCTGGGCTTGAGGCATCAAGTTAAGTTTACTGCCTAAAAAGTCCGGCCAGAACCCTTATTTACATCAAGGTCCATGAAAACGTCATACTCTCTTTAATTTCTCAAATTTTCTTTTTGGACTCAAAACTCATTCAATTATAGAGACGTCAATTTGACCTCGGCTCACCCACCACTAAAATTTTTTAATTATTTATTAAAATAATTAATAAATAAATTAAGTAAATTAAAAATTTGTAATTAATGTAATTCACTTTTAATTTGTTAACTTATTAACTTTTCATATAAATTTCTAATTAATTGAATTAAATATCCTAATTAATCATACTATTACATATATTTCAATAACTTTATTATATCATAATTAATTCATTATATGTTGTTATAATTTAAAGTTGTCACATAATATATATATTAAAAAGGAAAAAAAGGTAAAAATTTTATTAATTTTATGAGACATGAATATATGATAATATGCTTATAACTTTTCATATAAATGTCCTAATTAATTGGATTAAATATCTTAATTAATCATACCATTACATACATCTTAATAACTTTATTATATCATAATTAATTCATCATTTGTTGTTATAATTTAAAGTTGTCACATAATACATATATTAAAAAGAAAAAAGATAAAAATTTTATTAATTTTATAAAACATGAATATATGATATGCTTATAACTTTTCGTATATAGTTCTAATTAATTGGATTAATTGTCCTAATTAGTCATACCATTACATACATCTCCATAACTTTATTACATCATAATTAATTCATTACATGTTGTTATAATTTAAAGTTGTCACATAATATATATATTAAAAAGAAAAAAAGGTGAAAATTTTATTAATTTTATGAAACATGAATATATGATAATATGCTTATAACTTTTCATATAAATGTC
>JAOQMS010033827.1:0-14662 GCA_027563885.1 Erythroxylum longipes | reverse complement strand
TTAAATTATGCATCAATTATAACATCATGAAATAAAATTTATTGATGGTATTGACAGTACATTATAAAAAAAGTTTTTTGAATTTTTTACCAACGGAAATTTGAGATCCGTCGGTAAAACTAAAACGATTACCGACGGAAAATAATGTCCTGTCGGTATTTATTAGCTACGGCCGTTTCTACGACGCTATGTCCGTCGTTAAAGTCCATCGCTAATATTACATACTGACGGAAAGTGAATATTTTCCGTCAGTAATTTCTGTCGTAAAACCACGTTTTTCTTGAAGTGAACTACTTTTCATCACTCAACATGGTTCACTTTCTACTCAAGTAGCCTAATCCAAGTTTAAGCATACATTCAATCTCATTCCAACTAGCATGATAGAATCTCATGGCAATATCCATTAAAATGATTCAAGTGCAGTTCTATCATTTAACACAAAACAACATGATAGCCTAAACATGCATACTATTTAACAGAATGCAAAGAATGCAATTGAGAAAGTCAATGTCACCTCCTCACACTTAAAGATCACGTTATCCTCAATGGGACAAGTAAACCACCAAATAAGGAAAAATGACATCAAACCAAACAAAAGAAATCAAACTAAACAAAAGAAAATGACATCAAACCAAACAAAAGAAATCAAACCAAACTAAAGACAGCAAACCAAACAAAATGACATGAAACCAAACAAAAGAAATAACAAAATTTAAAAGTATAGGTTAAGAAAAGTTTATGGGGATTACGGTGGCGACGATGTTGGCAAAGGAGCTTCAAAATTATTCCTCTGAAAGAATTTGAGGAACTTCTTCTTCCAGTAGCGTTGCTCATTGTGGATTTGCCGCATTTGGGTGCTGAGCTCATAGATTTGGGACGTCATTTGCTGCTGATTGAAGGCCATCTGGTCGAGGATTTGTTGAAATCGGTCGACCTACGTTAGTGCACTTGGTTCCTCCTCCACTGCTTCTTCTTCTAGATCTGGGATTGCTCGAGATGTGGAGGGTCGGGAAGCGGCTGTATCGCTGCCCCTCTTGTTCTCCACTACAGTACGCATCTGAGAATTTCAGCGTTTCATATAATGAAACTCTAAAATCTCCTAACGTCTTAAATAAGATATGTCAAACATATCGTATTAAGTTGTACGCACATCTCCCACATCAAGTTTATAAAACAAAGACAAAGCAGTTACAACATAAGACATACCAAAATATGAGCTCTTTTTATTTACAACACTCCCTATTGATCAAAAAATCCTAAAAGGTGTATTGATTTTTATTTTTCGATCCATGCACCACAAAAAGAAAAGTTCTTTGGCCAAGCATTTGTTACTTTTGGTTTTATTAAACACTATTAAGCACGTAAATTTATGTAAAAGTAAATGCTCAACACTGCAGAATTAAAATGTTCGGTGCATTCCCAGAGTCAAAATTTTCCTCACCCGTTGTGTTTTCCAGTAATCATCCAGATAAAAGTCATCGTGATCATCTAAAACTTTAGTGTTTGACAATTTAAAAAGTGCACGAATGACATTATAATCCAATTTATAAACAGTGCCAGATAACCTAAACCAGAAAACATCCATTTTAGGTTATAGCAGACTGTAGTGAAAAAATCTATGGTCATCATAGGGTAAATAAGCACGTCACACCGAATGAACCTATTCCAACCTATGTTCGTAGCTAGCCACTCAATTTTTTGCCTTATATGGTTTCTAACAATTCAAAGTCAAAATAACGAGGAGTAATCAATTCCCTATCTCTAAGGTCTAAAAAAAGCGTACCTTGTTCTCCTGAATAAATGGGGAATGGAGCACGATAAGCTGCTGCTAAATCGGGCTTAATTTCACTAGAGACTTGACAGTGCAATTCATCGGTTTGTTTCTGAGCTGTTATCTTCTTTAGAGCCATTGGAAGATTAAAACCTGCACAAAATAAGAAAGAGAAGGGTGAATTCGTTTTTTAGAGAGAGAGAAAAATCTTACCCAAATCTTTATGTTTTTGAATGATTAATGCGTGAGAAGAGTAAAGGATTGTAAGATTAATGAAAAGAGATGAAGAAAACATCAACTATCTAGAGGAAAATGAAGGATTTTAGAGAGTGAAAGGAGAGTTTTCGTGGGTTAGAGAGAGAAGGTGTGAAAATTTTGAAGAATGAATTAAAGAAGAAAGGGGAGGGGAACTTAAATTTTCCCTAAGATGGGATTCCCACAATTGTAGGATTTCTCTCCAGAAACTTTCTAAAGAGATTTTCCACGGTCGTGGGAATCACTCCAATTCCTACGATCGTGGAATTTCTCTCTAAAAACTTTCTAGAGAGATTTCCCACGGTTGTGGGAATCACACCAATTCCCACGATCATGGGTTGGTACAATGTCCTCCCTTCTAAACCTTCTTCCAAGCCTAGCATGCATTCTCAATAATCTCATAACCTATAAACACATCAAAATAATATTATCAATAGGAATTTTGAAGACGAAACAGGTTAAATTCAAACAAAATCCAAAAAATCATCAATCAAACTCAAATCAAATCTAAACATAAATGAATAAATCAAATAAATAGATAGACAAAGATAATCAAAAGAAAGAAGAATTTTATGGGTTGCCTCCTATGCAACGCTTCTTTTAATGTTGGTAGCTTGACTCTCCTTTTTGCTCATGATGGCTCAAATAAACGGTGTAGAAACTAATCTCAAGCTCTACACTTGAGCTACCATGGTATAGATTCCACCTTCCTTGTGGTTTTTCTTCCTTCACCTCCTCCTACGCAATCGTTTCATTTTGAATGCATTCCCAGGGTCCTCAATATCTTCCCATCTTCTTCGTGGTTCAGGTTACTGAATATCCGTTGGGGGTAAAGGAGAACGATAGTCTTTCTTGGACACCTTGAAAGTTAATTGCTCCTTTCCAACTCTCAGTGTTAGTTCACCCCTATCCACGGCAATGATCGAACGAGAAGTAGCCAGAAATGTTCGCCTAAGAACCGTCGGGGTTTCCTTATCTTCTCCAATATCGAGTATGTAAAAATCCGTAGGGAAGATGAATCTATCAATTTGCACTTGCACATTCTTAATGATCCCTTTTGACCGGTCCACTATTCTGTTTGCCGTTTTTACCAGTATCTTAGTAGCCTCTGGCTCTCCTAAACCCAACTTCTAACTAAAAATGTAGAGAATCATGTTGATAGTAGCTCCCAAATTTGCAAATGCTCTAGCTATGCTAACTCCATTTATACTGCAAGGAATGAAGAAGTCCCTTAGGTCTTCTTTCTTTTGTGCTACGTTTGGACTTAGTTCTGATATATGCTCCTTTACCTCTGTTTTGACCGGTTCCTTTTACGTAATCTTTGTTTGGAGTTGATTCGTTATATCCTTGATCTTGCTTGGCTCAACCTCCTTGCAGTTCTTCATTGCTCTATTTGAACTTGACTTCCTCTGAGCAAAGATGGGATACAAAATCCCAGGTTGAAGGTCCTTAATCAACTTACTTACTAGCTCACTTGGAAGGACTTCCAAAACTGTTTGTCCTTCTCTCTTGTCTCCATCTTCCTTCTTATGTTCACTTTCCCTTTTCTGAGTCTACATGATAGCCATGATCCTTTCCTTATGGTTGACTTCAGCGTTGCTCGGTAGACTACCTGCACTTCTAGATGATAAGGCATTAGCGAGTTGACCTACCTGAACCTCCAAATTGTAGATGGATAATGCATAGTTCTTCACGATCTGGTCAAACTTTGCTTCCATCCTCTTTTGACTCCCCTCCTGGCTAGTATACATCCTCTTCTGATTCTCTTCTTGAGCTTCCAATTTGGAACCCAAAACCTCCATAATCTTGTCCATCTTGCTCTCCATCGATCTGATTTGATCTTACTAAAATCTCAAAGGTCCTTACAGTCTCGTTTAGCTACCTACATTGTTATTACTCCAAGAAAAATTCAGCTAGTTTCTCCACCCCAGATTATAGGTATTTGAGTACAGATTGTTACCTTTCTGTGGCTGACCTAGGTACTTTACTTGTTGTGCACTACCAACTCCCAATAGAAAGCACTCTGTTGAACCATGGTTGGTTTGCCCACACAGCTCACATTGCACTTGCATTGCCTTAGCTATAGAGGTAGATGCTTCTTGCATGTTGTTCAGCTACTTTGTAAGGGCTGTAATTTGAGCCTACAAAGTAGTAAAAGAGTTAATTCATATCATACCTTTTTGCTCCTTCTGCCCCTGCCTGCTCCTCTCGCTAGACCACATACAGTTGTTACTCACCAACTCCTCTAAAAGATCATATGTTGTTTTCACAGTTTTCCTCATTAATGAACCTCCAGTGGCTTCATTCCTCTCATGCTTGGAATCACGCCATTATAAAATGTCTGCAGCAGAAACTCCCTCGGAAGGTTGTGATGGGGACAGTTTCTTTACGATTCTTTAAATCTCTCCCAAGCTTAATAGAGAGATTCCCCATCATTCTACTAGAAATTCGTGATCTCCTTGATTATCCTCATCATCTTGGTTAACAGGAAATACTTCGCAAGGAATGCTTAGGCATGCTGCTTCCAAGTAGTAATCTGCCCCAAATTCAGTGAGTTGTATCACACCTTTGCCTGATCCTTCAACGTGAAAGAAAACAATCTCAGTTTAACTGCATCGTCAGACATTCTGTTGAATCAGAAAGTATCGTAGATCTCCAAAAAATTGGTAATGTACATTCGGTTCTTTGTTGGATAGTCCATAGAATTGCACATTGTTCTGCAAGATGTTGAGGAGTGTCGGCTTTATCTCGAAATTGTTCGCTTAAACCACTAGCCTCACAACTCCTTGAGGACTGAATCCTAGCCTCATGAAATCCATTAGTGTCCTCTCCGGTTGTCGCTGTTCTCCTTCTTTAACTATATCTCTCTGTGTAGAATTTAGATGTTTCCCTCTTCTTAATTCTTTTTTGTGTCTCTTAATGTCGGGAAACTCGTCTTCACTAACTTCTGTCACTCTTAGCGTACTTCTTGTATTCATGCACCTGCAAATACACACAGAAAAGTATGAAAAACTTTTAAATCAAAGTAATATAAACTAAATAAGATGCTAAACAATCAATCCCTGGCAACGGTGCCAAAAACTTGTTGAATGAATTATGTGAAACAATTTACTCGTTTTACGCTAAAAATCGCAACTATACAGGGTTGTGACTTATAGTTAGAAAGCAGGTATCGATCCCACAGGGATTAATGCCCAGACACCACTTAATTCAAATCAAACTTTGTTTAAGAACCGAAACTGTTTAAAGGAAATAATGTGATAAATTAAATTAAAATTGAAAGACTAATAATGAACAATGAACAATACCAAAATGTAGAAAATTGGAATTCAAGAATCTAAAGACTAAAGATCACTTTCTCCCTATTTGTCTCCCTCCTATTTTATTAATCGAATTGTATCTCACCTAAGATTTCAAATTGTATTAACTACCCTCTCTCAAGGTGTAATTAATTGTCCCTAATCAAATTAAATGAAATCAATTGAACGATCTCTCAACCTACCCAATCACTCCACCTATTTGACTAGTTATTAAGCGATCCTATGGGTGATCAATTGAATTAGCCAAGATCTCTATTCTAACTAATCAATCAACATGATGATTGTAAGTCTATAGGTTTCCAACTCTTGTTGTACAATCCTACATAAATAATCTTACTCACTCTCTCGATTTATTGCAAGATACAAATATAATCAACAAATCACCAAAGACAACTTTCATTCAATTCAATAAAATAGGAGTTTAATAAAAATAGTTCAAAAGTAACCCCTAAAAACAAATCAGCCACTTATGGTCTCCATAACATCACCAACACTCAAATATTCCATTCTACAAAGATTAGAAGAGATTTGACAGAAAATTGAATAAGAAAACTCCTTGTCTTTTTTACAAAAATCAGGAATTTTTGATGTTGATGTGCTATTTTCCCAATTGTTGTTGATAATCCTTGAATCTTCACCTTCTTCAAGACTCAAAACTTGTATTCTTCACTCAAGGAGGCTCTTTTCTACAGAGGGTTTTCGTCCCTTTTTATCCATGGAGGTTTTATTCTATTTTATAATCCAAAAACCTTAAGTTTAATTAAGCCCCACACAATGTCTCGAATTAAATTTCCCACGATCGTGGGAATTGGCATGATTCCCATGATCGTGGGATCTTGCAACAGAATGTCTCCTCTTCTTTTCTCCTCTTTGATCTCTAGCTTAATCTTCAAGTTGCTCAATCTTCCTTCCTATATAAAAATAATCAATTCTTACCCTAAATTAACACCAAACATGAAATAACAACAATGAAGATCAAATTAAATGAAAACATACAAAATAAATCCTAAACTACAACAATAATAAACTATTATGCAAGAAACACATGCCAATTACTTAGAAAAACATAGAATAATGCACAACTATCATTATCACTGGGCGGCTGTCAAGAATATTCGAAAGTACTTGAGAAGGATGAAGGATGAAGGATGTATTATTGTGATATAGAGATGAAGATGTCGTAGTGAGCAGGCATACAGATGCCAGTTTTCAATCTGACCAGGATGACTCCAAATCCTAGTCAGGTTATGTTTTCACACTGAATGGTGGAGCGGTCAGTTAAAAGAGTTCCAAACAAGAGACAACTGAAAATTCAACGACCGAGTTAGAGTACATTATAGCTGCAAAAGCAGTTAAAGAAGTTGTTTAGATCAAGAAGTTCATTATGAAAATTTAAATGGTTCAGAGCATTATAGACCTAATACTGTTGTATTGCGGCAACAGTAGGGCTATTGCTCAATATAAGAAACCAAGGTATCATCAGAGGTCTGAGCACGTACTCAGGAGATATCACCTGATCAGGGAGATCATTGATAGAGGTGATGTAAAGATAGAGAGAGTGCTCACAGATCAGAACATTGCTGATCCTTTGGCTAAGCCACTTCCTCAAATGAGATTTGATTCTAGTGTACTCACCTATGGTATTAGATACAAATGTGATTGACTTTAGTACAAGTGGGAGATTAGTATAATAGTACTCTAAATGCAATCAGCTTTAGCAATTTTGTATAAACTTTATTATGATTAATAAAGCGAAAGGCAATTTTCATTAATTTGATGTTTATTTATTTATGAATTGATTTCGTTCTTAAATCGAATTAATTAAGTCCATGATAAAAAATATAACATGAAGGAAATCATGATAATGAGATTCCTATCATGTACAATTATGTTAGTATCTAAATTATCCTTAGTCATAGGATTAATGAGACAGGACATTGTTAATCCAGATAGACTAGCACATGTTATACTCCTTGATTTAATCAAGCAGTGGATCTCATAAACTGTAAGCATGAGATGTTTAGAGTTAACATGTAGATGCTTACTAAGAGTAGTAAGTACATCGGATGACTCGCTGTGAGATTACTATATGCATGATCTATCAAATGTCAGAAATTAATCTCATCATAGCAATGGTGCAAATATCCTTAAACTTGAGGTACTTAAGGATATCTTGGATACTAATCCTGTGTTTTGACACCATTCCTTGTTGCCTCAAGATGAGATCGCTCATAGGGTGGTGATTGGGTATAGCTATTGGTATTCGAAGGTAATTGGGTAGCTAATAAAGGATTCACCACTCCTAATAGAAGGAGATGATACCTATGGCCTCTTGTCAGGGTCATTACTCAAGAGTCTCTGGCCAGAGTAATTATGTGTCATAAAGAGAGTCTTCAATGACATATAGAGTAATGAGATTCTATGACAAGAACTAACATCACTTAGACTAGATCTCACATAGTCAATCTAGTGGGAGTTGACACATAACCTATACTTCGAATAAAGTAGGGTATAGGATGGTAAAGGGACGAATTGCACGGTAATTGACTATGGAAAGGTTTGTAAGTTAGATAATTAACTATCGAAGAGTTCGAGTGTTAATCCATTTATATTCCGATAAATTGGCATCATGAAACCCTTCATGATTTGCTTAGATTAAGAGTTAATTCTGGTGACCAAAATAACTGGGAACTTAAGGGTCACTGATACACTCATATTTTCATATATCTTTAGGACTTAACTCAGAGTCATTTACATTCATTTTACGTTCATCTATAGCTTGTTTATCGTGTCTTATCATTATTCGGGTTTCATTGACGTAAAATGCATAAGTGAAACAAATAGACTCGAATTGCATTGTTTTTGGGTTTCTGACGGACTTGACCTTTAGTCATTGTGGGATTTTTATCTCGAGATTGGTTTGGTCAAAAATTCTAAAATTTAATATTTAAATTCTTGACTAATAACGAATTTTTTGGGACAAATTGCAGATTTTTCTGAGCTGCAACTCAAGAGAAAAAAATTCCCAAAGTTTGCGTCAGATTCTGGATCGCTAGAATGACCTTTTAACGATGTTTCAACCATAACTTTTGACTCGAAAGGTGGAATTTAGTTATTCAAGTCTTAGATTAAAGCTAACTAAAATACGAATCTACTGATAAAATTTGATCTCCTAAGTCATCACCTTTGATTTTTATACACAGTCGAAATTGACCCTAGTGTATTGTCAAAAACGCAGTTCAAAGCTAACAAAACTTTAATCGATTTTTAAAGTACTCGAATGACATGACACGACTCCATTGGTTACTTAAAGATGACTCAACATCCACCTCATCAAGAAAAAGCACTTTGGATGGCTGGTTAGGCAGAGGCTGAAGAGAGTTGCGACATCTTTCAATTGACGTGAAGATTATGAATTCCTTTCCTAGTTTGCCGCTAATATTAGGTCAGCCAAGTAATCATGGGAGGGGGATATAAAATTTGAATTTTGTCCATAGGTGTAGGGGAATCTCTTCTTGGTTGTTCTATAAAAACTCCCAGCCGAAATCCTATTTCTAATCTTTCTTTTTAGACATAGTTTTCTAGGACCATTCGGTGGTAAATTCGTTTTACAAGGTCTATGTGGCTAAGTGTTTAATTCAATTGTAAAGGGTAATACCCTCCGAAACTATATTCATTCATGAGAATTTAATCTTATTGATTCTTGCGTTTGTGTGTTGCAAACGTAGGTTTGAATTCTGGTCCTTTAATGGCTAAATTGAACTCGTAAATCTTAAAATTCTGAATTAGGGTTTATAAGGGATTTTTGGACGCTATTCAATTAATTGATGGTAGTAGTTGCTAGATTAATTGATTTATAGCTAGGTTGTTGATAGTAGTTGTCAAACCTATCCTGAGAGAATTTGAACTTTGTCTTAAATTGATGATAGTAGTTGTCGAGGTTTTCAAGGCAAGATCATTAAACCAACTATCGTAATGCTCGTACGTGACATAGGTGGATTAGTAGTTATGAACCCTATGATTGTTTGGGAAGATTTGTTTACTTAGTAGTTAAGAAGCCTAAAATTAGTAAGTTGGTGATCTTTGATTCTGCGCACATAGTACGCAAATAATTCCTAGAGTCCGATGAATGAATTAATTAGTTTCGTTGGCGAAATTCTTTGCAATTGAAGTTTCTGTAATTCTATTTTTTTATCCTAATCTTTCAAATCTGATTTTTTTCAGAACTGTGATTTAGTATTCATTTAAATTTGTGTTTTTTAAATTCTAAATTTCCGAGATCACCCCCCCCCCCCCAATTTACTTACTTTGTGTGCATTGGTTTGAGTTTAATTTAATTGATTTCTTTGAGTATTGCTTGCGTCAGATCTATTTTTTTGTGTCAAATTATCTTTTTATTTCTGTTTTCTGTTAGCTGTCATTCAATACTTAATCATTAGATTGCATTTTAGATATTATTTTTTTTTGTTTATGTTTTTGTGTTGGTTTTTGTGAAAGAAATTTCGTTGATAAGTTTGACGATAGTTAGCATTCCATTATCAGATCTTCGAGGGAACGATCCCTACTCTTATATACTACTTGTTATTTGTGTAGGGTTAATTTGCAAGGGTAACGACAACTTGTCAATCACACATATAAAAGATTGGATGAAAAACAAAGTATGCATGGCTGTCAATTAAGCAAGCCACGATCGTGACCGACTTAATAACAAGTGGTACATAAGTGATTTCTTCACTTATGTACACACGTTTTTTAGCCATAAAACACACTAAATAGAGAATCTAAGGGTTCAGAAGAGTTCTGGAAGTCGAGAGTAGTGATCTTGAGATTTATTCATGCAATCTTAAGCAATTGTTGCATGAGATTAATTGCATGAACTTAGTCTTGATCTAACTCTCACTAGAGCATCTACTTGAACTCGTCTTGTTTGGTGCTATAACCACCCTTACACACTGATTTTTCTTCATCTTTGTGTGCTCTCTAGAGGCCAAGGAAGGTGTTTACTGTTTGTTACAACCCAAACAAGGAGAACATTCAAGAAAGAAGGAGTATTTGTAAGGTACATATGCTGTAATTCCATGTTCTTATAATCTGTTTATACATGCATATAGATTCTAGATTTTTTGGAGATATTGTGGGGTTGGAATTTTGATTCTGACACTTCCACTACCTTTCCGTGTATGTGATGCATGAATCCATGAATCCCTAGCACGTATTGTGTAATTGTGTATATTGAATACTTGACTTGTTGGTTTTAGATTTATTGAAGAATATTGTTAGATAAAATTGAATTGTGTTGGATGAAATTGAATATTGTGTATAGATAGAAATGCATGTTGTGTAATTGTGTATGTTGAATGCTTGAATTTTTGGTTTTTGACTTATTGGTGAATTGTGTTGGATAAAATTGAATTGTGTTGGATGTAATCATACAAAATGATTTATGTTATATCAGATGGACATGCGTATTGTGTAATTGTGTTAATTTGGCCTTTTGATATAAACAATACATATTTTGTGATAGTAGTTGATAACGAAATTATGTGTTATTTATTTTGATATATGTCTTTATTTATTTTTACAGATAAATAGAAGGAAGTTCAAGTACTTCTGATCATTTAACGGGTTGCGGAAGATATAATGATTTGGCTTGGTTTATGTTGCAATGGTCCCTGGTATGGAAACCATACTATTTACTTGTTTTGTAACAAGCATTTGAAAGGTGGAGAAATCATCATATTAAAAAAGCATTTAGCTGGAGTTAAAGGAGATGTGGAACCCTGTAGAAAACTAAGTTATTATATGAAGGGGAAAATCAAAATTTTGTTTGAAGAATGTCAACACGAGAAAGATAAAAGGGAGACATCAAATTATGAAATTGGTAGTGGAAGTTCGTTTGCTAGTGTTTATGATAATAGTGGAAATGTTAAAGGTGGTAATGGTAGTGGTGGTGTTCCTTCCCAGCAAGAAGTGAATGTTGCATCTAGACTTGATGTTAGGAAAGAAAAAGGCAAATGTCAAATTTTTTTCACCACAAAAACACTTGGAACTTAGCCTTCAATTCATAGTATGATGCAATCAAGATAAGCAACTCACAATATAGATATGACAATGACTAAATGGTGGTATGATACAGATGCAACATTCAATGCTTCCCAATCTTATTATTATCAGCCTATGGTTGATGTTATAGCCTTTACGGTCTGGGATACAAAGCTCATTCTATTGTGACTACAGAGGTAAACTTTTAGGTTTCTTAGTTTATGAAATTAAGAGTTATTTGGAAGAAAAAAGAATGGATTGACTAATTATGGGTGTTTAATCATGTATGATGGTTGGACAAATAGAAAACATGAGCATATTATTAATTTTTTAGTTTATTATGAAAATGGTTCAATGTTTTTGAAGTCCATTTATGCATTTAGCCTTGTTAGGAATACTGATACTTTATTTGAAATATTCAATGAAGTTATGAATGAAGTAAGGCCATAAAATATTGTTCAGTTTATTACTGACAATGATTTTGTTTATAAAGCAGCGAGGAGAAGGTTACAAAGCAAGTATAACTCTTTTTTTATTTCTTTTATTGCACATTGCATTGACTTAATGCTGGAAATATAAAAGATGTTAGGTATTTTCCTATTATTGATGAGACTGTGCAGAAAGCTAAAAGGGTGACCAAGTTCATCTACAATTATGCATGGGTCTTGAATTTAATGAGAAAGGAATTTACCAATGGTAGGAATTTGTGTTGTCCTACTATTACAAGATTTACAACAAATTTCTTATCACTTCAGTGTTTTGTTATGATGAAGAAAGAGTTGAGACAGATGTTTATAAGTGATAAATGAATTGCATCTCAACATGTTAAGTCTTAATACCAATTTTTCATTGGAGTTTATGAGCCTTTGATGAGGGTGCTTTAATTGGCTAATAGTGATGAAAAGGCAACAATGGGTTATTTTCTTGATGTCATGGAGAGGGTGAAAGAAGCAGTCAAGGTCAATCTAAAAAATAGGCCTTTTTTGTACACACATTATCTTGCAATTATCAATAACAGATGAGAAAGGTAACTTTAATCTCCGTTGTTTACAGCTAGGGAATTTTTGAATCCTAATGTTTATTTCAAACCAGGTTTTACAAAGAAATATGAAGTTAATAGGAGAATCCTATTAACTATTACAACAATTATTGCCCATGAGATGATACAAGATCTCCCAAGCTCACAAATGGAGCTTTATATATAGTCTCCTGGAGATTTTATGATGTCAATTGCTATTCGACAAATATCAAAACTTAATTTAGATGTATATTTTTCACTTTTTTTACTTGTTGAAAATTAATAATCACTTTATTTTGTTTATCACGCTACTTTTGTTGTCCTACAACTTATAACTTTTTGACCAATTCACAACTGGTGTTCCAGAATTGCAAAGACTTGTATTTTGAATTCTATTTCAATGTATTAGTACAATAAGTTGTGAAAAGAATTGGAGCACATTTGAATTTATCCATTCCAAAAAAAGGAATAGATTGAAGCATAAGATATTGAATTACTTGGTCTTCGTTAATTACAATTTAAAGTTTCAGGAAAGGTATATTATTATCATTATTAATTTACATATAATTTCTTATAATTTTAATAATTAAAGTTTGTTGTTTACTAAAACTCTTAATAAAACAAGTAGTTCAATAGATCCAATTTGCTTTAGTAATATTGATCTTTTGGTAGATTGAGTTTTTGAGGAACCAAGTTTGATAAATGTGACTTGGAGGATAATCTTGAATGAGAAAGTATTGACATGTGATTTGGTGTAATGAATTTGAATGATGATGATGATGAGGCTCCTCTCAATGATGAGAATTTTGTACCAAATGATAATTGGGGTTAGTACAGTTATAACGTGTATCCCCCATAGACGATTGAATGAATTTCTACATTTTTGTTTCTTCTCTTCTTTTAATTTTACTTATATTTGATATATATGTTAAATTATATATATGCAATATAATTGTAAAATAATTTTGTTTCAGGTTTTACTTCTACTTGGTTGTTTCCTCATCACGAACTCTTGTTGTAAATTATAATAGTTAGAGAGTTAAGGATATTTATTGTTCTTTTTATTTGATATTTTGATGTAATTATTATTTATTATATGATGAAATTATAATATTTTAAATACTTTGTATTACTCTTAATTTTATATTTATATGATGATTATCTTTTTCATATTAATTATGACTATTATTTATATGTGAAATATCTGAAAATTAATGTTAATAAAAATAAATAAATTGTTTTTATTTTAAAATTTTATTATTATGATTTTTAGAGACAAAGTTGATGTAAAATTATAAAGTATACAGTATAATATACTAATGAGCTATTTTGCAATTTTTAAAAAATTCAAGAACTATCTCATAAATTTAAAAAATTCTCCGAAATGATACCCGATATTAATCGATATCAATATAATACCGTACCATAACTCAATCTGATACCAGGGCCGATACTAATATTCATAATATTGCTTGAAAAAATTTATACATAAATATATTTATAGTGGAAGGGAGATGTTTTGCTCCTAATGACATTTGCATACCAACAACAACAACAATAATAATAAGTTTCGATGAAACATAGCATTTGAAAAGATTCAATAATACGCAACTTTATCCTTAATTATGAGAGGTGTTGTTCCAGATAAACATAGTATCTGGCTGCATTATTTTTCCTCAGTAGTTAAAGCTAGATGATTATTCAGAAAAAGATTCAGGGGGCAATTGGTTCACATGGGATAATAGTAATAATAATGAGAACGAATATAATGAAAAATGTGAGTGGATATGATCATTATAATTATAATGATTAGTTAGGACAAATGAATGATTGTCATTACTATTGATAGTAGTTGATTTGTTAAAAATCTTATAAATATATTCTAATTTTAATATATTCTAATTAATTATATTTAATATTAATATATTCTAATTAATTATATTGTTTTACTAAAAAAGGAAAAAATAAAATTTTGTTAAATTTTGTTTTTACATCAAATTTTAATATATTCTAATTAATTATATTTAATTTTAATATATTCTAATTAATGATTATTTAGTTAATTATATTATTTGCTCAAAAATAAAAAATAATTAAATTTTTATATCAAATTTTAATATATTTTAATTAATTATATTGTTTTGCTAAAAAATAAAAATTAATTAAAATTTTATTTTACATCAAATTTTAATATATTCTAATTAATTATATTTAATTTAATATATTCTAATTAATGATATTTAATTAATAATATTG
>JAOQMS010033816.1:0-14662 GCA_027563885.1 Erythroxylum longipes | reverse complement strand
TCACATTATAATTTCTAATTGCATAACAATTATTCCAGAGATTTTATCTTTATGATTAATAATTAAATAATTAAAAAAACTCAAAGATAAATAATGTCTTTTATTGAATAAAATAAATTTTATACAATTAAAAATACAACTAAAATTGACTACAAGGGTATAAACCAACAGTTCTGAGATTGCGAACGAGAATGTTAGTTTGAAGTGGTTTATGTTCAACGCAGAGAGCATAGCAGCTCTCGGGGATCGATATGGTCAGAATAGTGACACTGTAGGGAAAAGAATACGTCCATCAAGGATCGAGGCATTAACAGCCTTCATTACCAGCAGGATCATGGCTGCAACCCAATTGGTAAACTCATCAGATTGTGCTTGTCTGGTGCAATATCATCCAATAAACCTGCGTCCGAGGCTGAACCCCACTCTGTCAGAATAGCACTTTGGGAACATTATAGTCGAGCCTGTAGTAGCAACAGCTGACACGAAGGCTAATGATGGGTGGTGCTACGGTATCATACCTCAGATGAGAGAAACCATCAGCAGTGTAGATGCTGAATACGTGAAGAATCTGAAGGTAGAGGAGCATCTGGACATGATGAAGAAAAGGGCCGAGAAATTTAAGGAAGAAAATGTAACGTAGTTATGTTTTACCAGTTTCTGCAGATTTCCTCTTTATAATATTGACTTCGGATGGGGGGAAACCAGCTTGGGTAGGCTTGGGTGGTTGGCCTCCCACTAATTTGGTCGTGCTTTTGGATTCCAAAGTAGAAGGTGACATAGAAGTATACATTCTTCTGAAATATGAAGTTATGGCCAATTTTGAAAATGACAAGGAGCTTCGTGCATTCCTGTTCCCTGTTGAAGGAGCTCAAACTTGAGGCAAGAGTATAGGGATCTGAAGCTTATTGTAGACCTTGTTTGTAATAACAAATTAAAAATCATAAGAATAACAAAACCAAGATAATTAGCATTTTAAACCAAGAAGATTATAGCTCTTATTCAACGAATGCAAATTCGAGTTGCAACAGAGGAACTATATATATATATATATATAAAAACTCTTTTAATTATGTAAATTTCAATTTTTCATAGTTTTTATTTAGATATTTATTTTCTAAATACTCATAGGAGCATTTTCAAAAACAAAAGATTGAGTTTAATCCACCAACTTAATTAGCTAATTATTAAAAATAATTATCACATAGTCAAATAGTCAAATACCTCTTAATTGTCAAAAAATAGTTGATCATTTAGTTAATAAATAAGGCTATTAACAACATTGCTTTTAATACGTTTCTTTTACTTTATTTCAATATCAAATTCCAACAACTTCCACAGCCTAGATGGTTGAAATAGGATAGTGATTTTTTGCTCTAACAAAAACCTCAAACTTTTATGGTTAATTCCTACTAAAATTTATGTTACCATTGTCTAATATGGTAAAAATATCTTTTCGCACGTACATTAGATGCATGTACCTGGCTGAAAATGTATTAATCACATAAGTTACAAGACCCCTCTCTTGCATCAAAACAACCTCAATGTTGATATTTGTCGAAATGAGTGAAGGACTCACTTGAAAAGAAACTCAAAACACAATATATTTATTGTAATATTTTACAAACAATGTTCAGGCAAATTCTCCACTCACTCACGACACACACATCACTTTGCACTCACTCCAACACATACCTCACTTTGCACTCACTCACAATTAATTATTAGTCACTCGTACACACTTCGCTGCTTACAATTAATTATAGGTCACTCATACATGTTAAGTGTTAGGATATGTACTGTTTATTTAAAGTAAAGTGGAGTCGTTTTTGTAAATAAGCTGTAGTTTTGTAAATAGATGTTAGCTTCTTTTTTTGTGGTTTATACATAAGGAAATCTGACTTTTGTAAACAGTGAGATACATACTAAAAAGTCAGTTCTTATTTACTCTCTTCTCTCTCAAAGTTTCGATTCATGGTATCAGAGCAAGAAATGAAAACTGTAATCGATCGTCATTCTCGATCGATTGGAGCAAGATATTACAAGGAGTTGTCTATTGATAGTCGTCAACAGCTCTATTTGGCTTCGGTGGTGGAGGGAGTAGCTGGTTTCAGGAGTCAAGAATTAGAGTTTCAGGAACTACCTTTTCTCCTTACAGATACAAGTCTGGTTTGAGAAATTTACAACGATGGAAGGTATATCGCAAGAGTCATCCATTTGATCAACTCTAGATCCCAAATTGAGAGGTATGCAAGAAGAAACTCAAGTTTACCTTCAAGGATCAGATTATCCAGGTATGAGTTTAGTTACTGCAGTATTGAATGGGAATAATGTTTTGAGATGGAGTAGATCAGTTAAAATTGCTCTAGGAGCTAAGATGAAGTTAGGGTTTATAGATGGAACTTGTCAGAAACCTAGTCTAGGATTTGTTGAATGTGATAAATGGATTAGGACTGATTACATGGTTAGATCATGGATTCTGAACTCAATGTCGAAGGATATAGTTCAAGCCTTCATCTATACAAATTCTGCCCAAAAACTATGGTCAGATTTGGTAGAGAGGTTTGGAGAAAGTAATTGACCTTTATTATATCACTTACAGAGACAAATTAGTGCTACATCACAAGGCACTATGTTTGTGGCTAAGTATCTTACTAGTCTTAAGAAATTGTGGGATGAGCTTTGGTGCCTCATGCCTGTCCCGCGGTGTACTTGTGGGTCGGCCACACAGTGTATTTGTGGAGCACCTAAGGCTCTAGCTGATTTGACATCTTTGAATCAGTTAATGCAATTTCTGATGGGTCTGAATGAAAGTTATGATCATGTTAGGAATCAAATCTTAGTTATGGACCCATTACCATCTGTCAATAAGGCATATTCTATGGTCTTAAGGGTAGAAAAGCAAAGGGAGGTGCAGATGGTGTTTAGTGAAGGACTGGAGCATAGTGCCATGTTGGTGAATACAGGGAGTACTAAGAAGGTCATAGATGGGGGAGGGAAACCGTTTAAACAAAAATGGGGTAGTAGTGACAAGAGTGAGATGTTTTGTTCTTATTGTAAGAAGAATGGGCATTTGAAGGAAAATTGTTTTAAATTCACTGGTGTACCGGACTGGTACAAGGAGTTACAGAATCGAAGAGGGAAAGGGAATGAGAAATATTATACTGCTAATGCAGCAAATGAAGCTACTTCATTAACTATATATAGCAGTAAATTAGCTACAGATAATGCTGTTAGTACTTCCAATCCTCTATTGTCTGAATTGATTAAACAAGAGTTGCTAAAGTTGGTTAAGAATAAAGCACTCACAGATCCTCTCATGGTGAACCTAACACATATTTCAGATTTTGCAGGGACACTTCCTTTTCTAGTTCTTTCTAGTCTTGATGGCCTAGGTTTAGATTCATGGATATTAGATACAGGAGCCTCAAATCATATGTGTGTGGATATTTCTTTGTTAACCAAACCTGTTGTACCTAACACCTTTTTATCTACATATCTGCCTGATGGAACTCAGAACCGTGTGCATCACATTTTTGATGTTTTCTTACCTAATGAACTTGTTTTGACAGAAACTTTGCATATACCTACTTTTAAGTTCAATTTGTTGTCAGTGAATAAACTTGCCAATACATCCTCTGTTACTTTCAAATTTTATCCAAACTACTGCATTTTGCAGGACCTGAAGATTAACCCAATCTTGGCAGTAGGAAGGTTGTAGGGAGACTTTATATCCTAGATAAGGATTCATTCAAGGTTGACACTCTAGCCAGATATTCTTTGCGTACTGTTGCAAGTAGTACCAATCATGTTCAGTCTATGTCTATGTACAAACTTTGGCATCAACGTTTAGGCTATGTTTCTGACAATGTGCTTAGACATATTATTTCTTTTGGTAATAACAGTACTAAAAAAGTTGGTGTTTGTGATGTTTGTCCACTTGCTAAACAACATAGGTTGGCATTTCCTTCTAGTAGTATTCATATTGTCTTTATTTTCCAGTTAGTGCATGTTGATATTTGGGTCCCTATAGTCACTATTCTTTCTTTGGGGGGAAAATTTTTTCTGACAATAGTGGATGATTATAGTAGGGCCACTTGGACATATTTGTTGACTCATAAGTGTCAAGCAATTGGTTGTTTGGACAGTGTTTTGAAGATGGTTAGAACTCAATTTCAAAAGTCTATTCAGACCGTTAGAACAAATAATAGAGCTGTGTTTTTAAGTGGGGAATGTCAGAAATTGTTTAGGGACTTAGGAATTCTGCATCACAAGTCCTGTGTTTATACACCCCAACAGAATGGGATAGTGGAGAGAAAACATAGACACTTATTACAGATAGCTCGAGCTATCATGTTTCAAGCCTCTTTACCTAAACAATTTTGTGGAGAGTCTATCCTTACAACCACCTATATCATTAATAGACTCCCTACCTCTCTCCTCAAGTGGAAAACACCTTATGAGGTATTATATGGCTATCCACCCAAGTATGATCATCTGAAATCTTTTGGATATCTCTGTTTTGCCACCAATGTCAAGCCCTATAAGGATAAGTTTGATCCGAGAGCTTATAAGTTGGTTTTTGTGGGATATAGTCATGGACAAAAAGGTTATAAGTTGTTTGATCTGGCCTCAAAATCTGTTCTGGTTTCTAGAGATGTAGTTTTTCATGAAAATACTTATCCCTATCAGTCTTCCTCTATTACAACCCCTGATGTTCCACTTCCTTTGGTTCCATTTGATCAACCTTCAGATTTTCTAGATGTATTCACTTTTGAATCTGATGGTTCTCCTATCAATTTACCTATTTCTTCCACTGATACAGTTCCCAACGAACTTTCATCCTCTTCTTCTTTAGCCTGTCCAGTTGTTCCTACTCCAGTGTTGTGTAAAAGCAAGAGAACATCTCATAAACCAACTTGGCTTAATGATTTTGTATCTCATGCAACCACGAAACCCCTTTTGTCTTCCTCTGCTTATTCTCTTTCTACTTTCCCTTTTATACCTACTCCACATCTTTCTTCCACATACATGTCTTTTTTGGCTAATGTTTATACTATTCAGGAACCTCAATCTAATCATCAGGATAAATGTCATGATCATTGGGTAAAAGCCATGCAGCAGGAGTTGGTTACACTGGAATCCAATAATACTTGGGTTTTGACTTCTTTACCAGTTGGTAAGAAGGCTATTGGTTCCAGATGGATTTATAAGGTGAAGCTTAACCCTGATGGACTGTTGATCGTTATAAGGCTAGGTTAGTGGCCAAAGGTTATCATCAAATTGAGGGGATTGATTTTACTGATAGTTTTTCTCCAGTTGCTAAGACAATCACTGTATGGTTGTTGTTAGCTGTTGCAGCACATTTTTTTGGCCTATACATCAGTTAGATGTTAATAATGCTTTTTTACATGGCTTTATTGATGAGGAAGTGTATATGTTACCTCCGGATGGGTATACTAAGGCTAGTCCTCATGAAGTTTGCAAGTTAAATCGGTCCTTATATGGCTTGAAGCAAGCCTCTCGTCAGTGGAATTGTGAATTTACTAAGCATTTGCTTTCTTATGGTTTTATCTAGTCCCAACATGATCATTGTTTTTTTGTTAAATCCACTGGTTCTACTTTTGTCTCTCTTTTTATCTATGTGGATGATATTATGTTGACTGGACCATTTGTAGTTGTTTTGAATGATGTTAAACAGTTTCTGCATTCTGCATTTACTATTAAGGATCTTGGTCCTGCTAAATATTTCCTTGGTTTAGAGATTGCTTGATCCTCTACTGGGTTGTATATTAATCAGCGGAAGTATGTCTTGGATCTTTTGTCTAATTTTGGTTGAAGTTGTCCGATCAATCTGGTTCGTTATTAGAGGATGTTGGGTAGTACCGTCGGTTAATTGGTAGGCTACTATATTTGGGTTTTACAAGGCCTGACATTACTTTTGTTGTTCAACAGTTGAGTCAGTTTGTTAATGCTCCTTATCAAGGACATTGGGCTGCTGCTCTTCACTTTTTGAAATATTTGAAAGGTTGTCCTTCTACGGGTTTATTTTTCCCTGCTTCCATTGCATCTTCTGTTCGTGTAGTCCCTTCTCTTTGTTCCCTTATAGCTTATTGTGATGCTGATTGGGGTTCATGTTTGATAACTCGTCGATCTATTTCTGGTTTTTGTGTTTTCTGGGTTCTTCTTTGGTTTCTTATAAGACTAAGGAGCAGCCCACAGTTTCTCGCTCATCTGCTGAGGCAGAGTATCATAGTATGGCTTCTACTGTATGTGAATTGTTATGGATTTCTTATGTGTTGCGTGATTTACAGCTTTCTTTTCACTCTCCTATTCCTTTATGGTGTGATAATAAGGCGGTCTTCATATTACTGCCAATCCGGTCTTTCATTAACGCACCAAACATCTTGATATTGATTGTCATGTGGTTCGTGATTAGTATAAGAATGGTTTTATTGCTCCTGCGCATATGTCTTCAAGAGACTAGTTGGATGATCTGTTTACCAAGGCTTTGGCAACCCCAATTTTTTCTTCCCTTCTATCCAAGTTGGGTTTGGTTGATGTTCACCAACCTTGTGTTAAGATATGTACTGTTTATTTAAAGTAAAGTGTAGTCGTTTTTGTAAATAAGCTGTAGTTTTGTAAATAGATGTTAGCTTCTTTTTTATGGTTTGTATATAAGGAAATCTGACTTTTGTAAACAGTGAGATACATAATAAAAAGTCAGTTCTTATTTACTCTCTTCTCTCTCGAAGTTTCGGTTCAATACACACTTCACTTTCACACCTCACTTTCACTCATTAATTTCCACGCACACTCTCTCGACTTATAGAGCTTTGCTCCTTTTATAGATATCCTTTTTATAGTGCTCTAGATATTATTCTAGAATATTATGGAAGGTTTGTATGATAAAATATTATTTACGTATATAGGAAAAATATGAAGACTATAGAGAGATCAAGAAAGATGTTGGTGAATTTTTAGCACTCCCCCTCACTGACTACTCTCTTGTATTTGAAGTCATACCAGGTTGCCTTCTAAATTCTTAAAATTTTGTTCTTTGATTCCTTTGGTAAATAAGTCTATAACTTGATCTTATGTCTTTGCATGTTTCATCTTGATATGTTCTTGTAGCACTTTTTCTCAAATAAAGTGATAATATATCTTTACGTGGTTAGTTCTTGAATGAAACACCAGATTTTTCACCCAATGTATTGTTGATTGATTATCACAATGTAGCTCCATTGGATAGTACATTGCTTGATGAAGATTAACCATTAGCTACTTTATCCGTTCACCTCCTGGTGCTTCAATTGCTGCTGCACGATACTTAGCTTCAGTAGTTGACAAAGAGACTATTGGTTGTCTTTTGTTGCATCACGAGATTGCTCCACATTCAAGTTTGAACACATATCTAGTAATTGATCTTCGAGTATCATGATCTCTAGCATAGTCGTCGTCACAATATCTCACTATCTTGCATATGCTTCCCTTTTTATATAATAGTCCTAGGTCAAGGCTTTCTTTGATATACCTGAGTATACATCATGCTACATCTAAGTGAGGTTTTCTTGGTTTGCCTTTAGCCACTCCAACAACAATTGTTATGTCAGGCTGTGTTATTGGTAGATAAATCAAACTTCCCACGAGTAAATCTTACAGGAGGTCCGCCGCAAGTAAATTTCGACAATAAGACACAAGTTCATTATTACTACTCTCTATTAGCAATTGGCCTATCATTAACAGTTTCAAGCATCTAGTAAGTAGGAATATGCAATGAGAGGCATACCCATAAACTGCCTCAAATGAAAAATTAAGAATTATCTTTATCTAAAATTGGTTAATAGCAACTAAAATTTGCAATGAACTGGGAGTTACTAAGGTTTTTTTTTAAATTCTAACACTTCACAATTTTTTACAAACTCTCTTATATCTTAGTCTTAATTTTTTCAGAAAATAATGAGTCGATTGTAAAAAAGAATTCAAACTTTACTTGATAATGCAATAACTCAAATTTTAAAAAGTAGAATTAAAACATCTCAACTTTTAATTTTCACAAAAATAACTCGACATTAATCCTATTAATATTATTGACACAACTAATTCCATCAGGTTTTTCAACTCATTTATGTAATAATCAATTAAATTAAAAACAAAAAACCTAGAACTTAATTTCTAATTTATTTTATACTACAATATGATTAGATCTATTGCTACATGACTCTCGAAGGAGCTTAAAGATCTCAGGAAGGATCCTTCTACCTCTTGCAATATAGGTGATTTAGGGATCTACTTCTTCTGTCCTTTTTTAATACAATTTAACTTTTTTTAAAACATTTTTCCAGTTTTTAACTCCTTTTAATCTCCTTTAACAAATTAGTTTGTACATTAAAGATGTCCATGTTGTAAATTTCCATACTAGTCCAAATAAGGCATTAACAACATTGCTCTTAATACTTCATTTCAAAATCGGATTCCAACAACTTCGACAGCATGATTGCTTAAATAGGATGTAACACCTCAAACTTTTGTGATTAGTTTGTACTAAAATGTCTGTGACCATTTTCTAATTTACATCACCAATGCTAAAAATATCTTTTCGTAGGTAGATAGATGCATGTGGTGATTAAAAGTGTGTCTCTTGCATTAAAATAGCCTCAATGCCTTTACTACTTGCGCCTAAATTTTCACTACTAATTCCTTCTAAATTATGGAAGAACTAAGATTGCTACATTTGCAAATGCCTACTTTAGAGTTCTAATTAAATGCATGTTAATCCTCTTCATTCCAACCAAAAGCATTCTTTTTCAATAATGTAGTTAGTGATTCAACTAATCTGCCTATATCCCCTTACAATCCTCTTGTAGTACCCAAATATACCCAAATGATCTCCTTGACTACTTTAACGTCTTTGGAATAGGTCAATTCATCACTATTTGTATCTTTTTTAGATTGATATCAACTCCTTAAGCATTGATTATATGCTCCAATTACTCAAATTGATTTGCTTAACAAAAGTAATAGAAAGTTTAACAAATAATTGTTGTTCCTAATTACATGTTTGTTGATAATTTCATAATCTAAATAAAACATTTATGATCATCTTTTTTTTTAATCAAAATAATAGGAGAAGAAAAGTGATTCGCATTTTATGAATTACCCCTTACATCAACATCTCCTTCTTGAATTGTTTCCTTCTGCACTCCTGCGTATATATATGTCCCTCTTAACATATTTTAATGATCCTATACCTTAATGCATCCTTATAAAAGACATATGAACTAAAGCATGCATGTGTCAGCCAGATAAGCAAATGCATCTGCCGGACGGATAACCAAATCTTGATATTATCACTATATAATATCTATTTTAAAGTTGATCATGCTTTTCTGAAAGGCCCGTCAATGATATGTTATTTTATGGTGAACAAACAACATTATTTACTGAACTTGGGTAACAGCCGTCAAATTTTAAGTATTTGGCTTGTGTAGTATTTAGAACTGATATACACGGCACTCGACAATGGATGGGTGCTCAGAGCTTCAATCTTTGAACCCTGAAAACTAACCAGTCAAGTGCTCGCCATATTCTCGGGCTCAGTTCCTTGCTAGCCACCTTTAACCATAATAAACTATCTAGTATACACTATGCATAGCTCTTGCGGCACATTTTTAAACGAACAATGACAACTCGAGTACATTTGGTCTCTCAGAGTATTGCGAAGCCATCTTCCCCTACACCCAACCTTTATATATATATGAAGGGGAGATACTACATTATTCTTAAGAATAATGAATACATTTATCAACATATCTCCCTACAAGAAAAATCTGGTTTTGTAACGGAAATTACCGACGGAAAATGTAAACATTCTATCGGTAAGTAAAATTACCGATGGAATTTTCCGATGGACAAAGGTGTCCTAGAAACAGTCGTCGCTAAAAGTTACCGATGGAAAAAATCAAAATGTCAGTACATTTACCTATGGTCAATTAAATATACCGTCGGTAAATGTACCGATAGAAAAATTAAACCGTTAGTAAATATACCAATGGTTAGCTTTGCTATTGACCGTCGGTACATTTACTGATGGAATTTTATTTCGTCGGTAAATTTATCGACGGTTTGATTTTTCCGTTGGTAAGTTTTGTAAAACATTACCGAAGGTTGTTTTCTTTCTGTCAGTGAGTTTAGCGATGACATCTTTCTGTCAATAACAATTTAGTGACGGAATTTGTATTCCGTCTATGATAATCGAAGGTATCAAGTTTTCCGTCAGTAAATTAACATCATGTTACCAACGAAAGTTTGGGATTCCATTAATAAATTTGCCAGAAATTTTTTTTTTAAAATATATCATCAATAAATTTTATTTGATGATGTTATTGTTGATTCATAATTTAAACAGTTATGAATTTAATAATATGTTTAAACAAAAATTTGATTGATGATATAAAATTAAAAATATCTTAATTAATCATAAAAATATTACATTGTACATAATAAGTATTTGTAATTGAAATGAAATAACCAAAAATACACTATTGATCTGATGACGGTGGATGCTTTGGTTGGTGCGATGAGGTATTACTCCTCCCCTTCAACTTATCTATCTTATTACGGAGCTGATCTATGTACTCTATCAACTATTGCAACTGAGTTGCCAATGTTTGCATTATGCTCTGAAGCTCTTGGACTTCATTAGTTGTGGGCTGCCTAGTAAATGCTGCTATACTGGACGTAGAGGATTACGAATAACATGTATTCGCAAATGAACCTAAGCTGAATATCCTTCCACGACGGTTCCTACCACCCACTACATGAAGATAGGTTTCAGTTTCATCAACATCTTCAGACTACTGAGACTGTCGTTGAATGCTGTTCAGTCTCATCAACATCTTCAGACTACTAAGACTGTCGTTGACTGCTTTCTTGTATTTGGTTCTATCAGCAGGCAATGTTTATATTAGTAAGTGATAATTATTAAGCATTAATATTAAACGATAAATTTCACATACATTTAATTCTCTACAACGGCTGTTAACGAATATCACACCGTCATGCTTCTTAGTGTGAGTGTGCAAAAAGAGCTGATGGGGTATAGGCCTCATGCCCATAGACTTTCCTGCATAAGAATAAAATGTTATAAAGTGAACTAGAGTTTATAAAAATTTCGGCAAAGTTACCTTTATTTTTATGATATCTACATCCTGTTGAACAAAGAAAATAACTCAACAACACAGCCATATATGGCACTTGACCTTTATAACATCATCATTCTCAACAAGAAACATATATTTTAATTCCAAAATTCACACATCAAGTTCGATTGACATACAGTAAAGTAAAGAAATGAGAATATAAATGTAAAGTGCAGATATTTACAAGTCTCTCTACGTGCTCGTGGTGGGTAATAGATCCTTTGTATGTACGAGAAGACTCTCTCCCCTCGGTCCTAAACGTCTGTTGATCGAATTACTCTCTAAAATGGACATTGCCTTAGGTGATGTCTAATACTGCTGCCAATGAATCCATATTTCTTCATAAATGTAAGGCAATCGTACACTGGCCCTATGTATCGCAGCAATAAAGTCTCGATAACGTGTATGTGCTCATCTCTCCCATATTTTATAAATGATCGCGTTAAATTGAGACTCCTCAAAAAATTCTTTCTGAAACAAAAGGAAAAACGTTCAATAAATACTTACGATGTAATAATATTTATCTAATTAATGTATAAAATTGTTTATTAAAAAAGAAATTAATAATTGTTTTTTGTACCTCAAACTCGTGATAGTAAAATTCCTTTGTCATCTGAGAGATATTCTTCCAGACATAACCCTCAAGATCAATATTCTCCTTGAATTTGGATGTCATATTTCTTAAGCATGATCTAGATGGAATCAACCTAATATAAAAACAAATAAATTTATATCATTTTTAAAATTTAAACTTATAACTTAATTATAAACATATAGTGTTTCATATATTTTCACTTACATATTATTGACAATTGTGATGTAAGTTCTTCCATCAGGTCCCTCAGCTCTAGGTTGGCGGCCGCCTCCTTCATCCGCATTTTTACCCCTGATATCTCTCTTGATATAGGAGTAGTGGATGATGTAGGGGTGATAGATGGTGTACCAGCAAGTATGGTAGGCGATGCCTCATTTACAAGTGTAATAGCTAGGGGGGAGGTAATTCAGCGCCAGTTGCTACACCATGAGATGCTTCACCTGTAAAGTAAGTACCTTTGAATCGTGGTCTGAATCTTGGTTGCATTATATCTTGTCTTCTCTTTGGTGGCATATTTCAATCTGAAATTAATATTTGATTGAATTTTGTAGAAATATTACAATTTGATTTCAATATTTTATACAATATATTGTAAAGGAAATAATTGATTACTTGAATATGATATTCAATTACAATCACAAATTAATCGCTATCATCACTTAATTGTAAATCAAAATCATCTTTTTTTATGAAGAATTTGAATCAAACTCAGGCTCTTCTTCAGATCTCTGGCCCTCCTCATCCTCTCCAAATAAAATTTCAACATATTCATTACATGGATCATTCAAAGGTTTGTTATCCTCATATACAATAGATGCATTTATTTCATAAGCATCTTCCTGAAATGCTTCACTTTCAATTCTCTCCTCTCCTTTTCCACGTGATTCAAGAACACCTCTAGGTTTAACTTTGCAAATAGCTAACCACTCTGACTTATCTTGTCGTAAGCTGGAAAAAGGGACATAATACACCTAGATCTCTTGCATTGCCAACACGAAAGGCTCAAAATGTCAAAATCTTCATCTCTTGTTGATATCAACTAGATTGTAACAGCTATGCACTTTTTTACCACTATTTGGAGTTGGATCAAACCAATCACATTTAAATATCACACTTCGCTTTATTGGCAATGCAGGGTACTCAATTTCAAGTATATCAATAATTTTCCCATATTAATCCATCAATTCTCCCTGTATGTAAACTCCACTATACATGACATTATTTATACCTTGAATCAAGAAAGGAATTTCTCGTTGTGGCTCCTAAGCTCGTGAAAATTTTCACCTATAAGCATCATCAGAGCTGCATCATCGGTTTCCATCCTATATACCATCCTAAGGGTTTTTGTTTGTGCCATAGACGGCCACGATAAAATCAGAAAGTTTACGAAAATACTACCCCTACGGTTTTTTTACAACACTTTAAATTTAACAAAACATAAAGAATTTAAACACGAAAACGACGAAAAAATGATATCATTATCATTCAGGAATTTCTTTGAACACTTAATATGTAGCCATATATCAACCTAAATTAACACAAAAACACTTCATTATTTTCCCTTTCTTCATCCACAATAACATATATCCACTACATTTCAACCACTATCATCAACAAATAATGCAAACAGCTCAACATTCCGCATAAAAAATACCCATGGTTATTGACATATACATTCGGTGTTTAATGTGAGATAAAAAAATCAACACGACTAACTAGTTAGAGGCAAAGCACAAAAAGATGATGGATGACAAAGAAAGGAAAAGAAAGTTCAAAAATTGACGTTGGGTTGTGAAAGAGTTTTAGCAATGGATCATTTGTGGAGAGGAATGGACGAAAATGAGAAAAGAGAAAAGAAGAGAGGTGTTCCGCACGTTTGTGTTCAACCTAAAATTCATATCCCATCCTTTGAATTAATATTTCCCATTTTCATCATTACCATTATCCTCGTTTCGATTACATGGTTCTTGATTGAAATTAATATCCTTAATAACTACTAGAAAATTATTTCCTATATCTAGTTACATATCCCTTAAATCATCATCTAACCTAACACTTCCAAGTTAAGTTATATCATATTTCAAGTAATTAGCCTTAGCTTCTTACGATTAAACTTGATTTTAGTTCTAAGAGGACCATACAATAGATACTTTTTCCAAACCTTACCTACTCTTCTGTAGAAATCTTCCTTTAATAACAATATGTCTAGATCATTCATTATAGTGTCAAACGTGGACAAATTGTCAAACCCAATACTAGTCCAATTGCTCGGTAGCTTCTCTTGTTGAAGAGCTATAAGACCTCTTCTTCTTACTTCAGAGTAGCTCTATGAATGCATAGTATGTGAATTAGGTCCTTCTTAAAGACAATATCTCTATCATTCTCTTCAAAACTCGAAGTATCTATCCTCATCATTAGTATAACATCTTTGTTTTCCACCACTTTGATTATCATTTTCATTAAGAAGCACCTAGGTAACCTCAATCTCATCAAAATTATCAATAATCTCCTTTTGGTGAACAACAAAATTCATCAAATCCTCTTGTTTTCTAAATTTTCTATTTCTTATTCTTATTTTTAGGTCAAATCTTGCTAGATAAGCATATGGTTACAAATTCAATGAGTTGGTTGTGATCAAAATAGTCACACATATCATTAATAAATAGCTTAGCTTATTATCGACATACTCTTTAACTTCTCATGAATCAGTGCCTTATAAGTGCTTCGTAGCAACATCATTATTCATCAATGCAGAGAAGGAGGCATAGTAGCAAACCAAAGAGGACTAGGATGGTAGCATCCCTGCATATGGTAGGATAATGGCTATCATGATTGGTACGTAGTTCTTAGAGTCTTGAAAATAAGAATA
>JAOQMS010033778.1:0-14665 GCA_027563885.1 Erythroxylum longipes | reverse complement strand
AAAATAATTTATATTCCAAGACCACAAAATTTAATCAATTCATGCTTAATAAAATTAAAAAAAATTGGGGCCCAACATTCTCCATTGTCAATCAGCAACACGTAATACAAAGAAGGCGAATAACGCTGAGTTGGTTTAGAAATTCTAGATGAGTGTCTCAGTTCTGGCGTGCCTGGTTCATCTTGAATTACTTCAGGACTATTTTAAACATCATTTTCAGAAATCTCCTCGAACTCAACAAATTCCTTCATTTCAGCATCTTTATTAGAGCTGCTTGGTTCTGCCATTGACCTGTCTTTGTACATCACATTTTCATTGAATATGACATCCTGGCTTCTGATGATCTTTCGATTTTCATAATCCTGAAATTGGTAATCGAACTCATCACCACCATATCCAACAAAGATACATTTGTTAGACTTAGCATCAAGTTTACTTCTTTCAGCAGAATCTATGTGTACATAAGAGATACAACTAAACACTCTTAAGTGTGAAAGGTTTATCTCCTTTTCGCTCCAAACTTCCTCCCATCTAAAGAAACTGAGGGCCCACGGTTGATCAGGTGGGCAGTGGTGTTAACGGCTTCAGCCCATGACATCTTGGGTAATCTGGCATGTATCCTCATACTTCTGGCACGTTCATTCAAAGTTTTGTTCATGCCTCTGATACGCCATTTTGCTGCGGTTTCATGGGAACTGTTTTCTCCATCTTGATCCCATTGTTTGCATAAAATTCTATAAATCTACTATCTCTGTACTCTCCTCAATTGTTAGACCTCCTCAATCGCTTGACTTTCAAACCAGTTTCATTTTCTACCATGGCCTTCCATTTTCTGAAGGTATCAAAGACTTCTGATTTCTTCTTCAAAAAATAAACCCACACTTTCCTTGTAGAATCATCGATGAATGTGACATAATACAATGAGCTTGTAAGAGATGGAACTAGAGATGGTCCCTATACATTGGTATGAATTAACTCTAACTTTTCTACCCTTGGTGTCTTGCCAATCTTTGCAAAACTGACCTTCTTCTGCTTCCCAAAGATGCAATCCTCATATAGGCCGACATTTACACTTTTCAGATCCGGCAACTTCCCCTTTGACAGAAGTGTCTCCATTCCTTTCTCGCTCATATGGACAAGCCTTTGGTGCCATAGATTTGATTTTCCATCAGCATATGTTGTTGCAATGATATTTTCTAAGTTTGAGGTTATAGAGAGAGTACCAGACTTCTTTCCACGAGTAATGATGAGTGCTCCTTTGGTAATCTTCCATTCACAGTCAAAAAAGGTTGTACAATATCCTTCTTCATCAAGCTATCCTACCAAAATCACGTTTCTTTTAAGGCCAGGAATATGTCTCACTTCTTGTAGCTTCCAGGTAGTCCGGTTTGGCAACTTTAATCAGATGTCTCATGTTCCCACGATTTTCAAAATGTCATCATCATCTGGATGAACCCTCCCAAAATCACCACTAACATAGTTTTCCATGATTTCACGGCATGGGTTGGCATGGAAAGATGCCCCTAAATCTAGAACCCATGATTCAATCGGACTGTTAACGCTTAGAATCATAGCATCACCTGCTTCCTCGGTCACATTTGCAGATTCCTGTACGCCAGTATCTTCCTTCAGTGCTCGACAATCCTTTTTAAAGTGACCCTTCTTGCCACAATTATAATATTTGAAATCTTTCTTTCCCGATCTAGATTTGCCCCTTCTAGATTCTGATCTGTCCCGATTTGAGTTTCTATCTGAAGTTATCCTTCTAGATTCTGTGTGTAAAGCCAAAAAGGTTGATGCTTCCCCTGATTCTCTTCGCCGAATTTCTTCACTCAATACCAGATCCCGAACATCATCAAATTTCAATTTAGTATTTCCCAACGAGCTTCCAACTGCTATAATGGTAGCATTCCAACTGTCTGGTAGAGATGATAAGAGAATCAGAGCTCGAACTTCATCATCGAATTCAATTTCCATGGAACTCAACTGGGTTGTGATTGTGTTGAATTCATTCAGATGTTGGGCCACTGATGCCCCTTCTTCCATCTGCAAATTGAATAACTGCCTCATCAAGTGAACTTTGTTTAAGGTTGATGGCTTCTTATATATACTGGAGAGAGCTGCCATAAGACTCCCTGTGGTCTTTTCCTTTGTTATATTGAAAGCAACATTGCGGGATAGTGTCAATCGAATAACTCCGAGGGCTTGTCTGTCGAGATGATTTCAATCTTCATCCTTCATGCCTTCTGGCTTTATTCCTGATAGAGGTTCATACAGCTTTTTCTGGTACAGATAATAGTCAATCTACATCTTCCAAAAGCTAAAGTTTGCAAAGTTTGCACCATTGAACTTCTCAATTTTCACCTTCCCTTCATTTGCGACCATCGCTCCCACTCAAATCTGGACTCCTTTGGATCATTTCTAACTATTCCTGTGAACCACCATGTACTAAGACACCTTTGTCGACAAAATTGGAACCGTAGACAAAATTCACTATTCACATGAATAGTAACTTTGCAGAAAATTGGCAGAATTGACCACCAAAGGCTCTGATACCAGTTGTTAGGAAATTATTCAATTTCCCTAAAAAACTAGATTAGTAGGAAAGCAAAATAAAAGGGGAAAAATAACACACAATTTGATAATGAAGTTCGGCCAATTACGCTTACGTCTCTAGAGCTGCTGCAGATCTTTACTGAAGGAGAAAATTTACAAGTATTTACAACAATATCACCTTACACCACTCTACCTTGCTCTCTCTCTCTCTCTCTCACTAAAGCTTTTCTCTCTAAGCTTTAAGCCTTTTTTGTTGTTTATTTTATGTTACTAAATGGAGGAGGCCTTATATAAGCCTCCAATCTCCTCAATTGTCAAGGTTAGGAAAGTTAACCTTGACAAAGTTTGACAGCAGCCAAAAATGGCTGCTGCCTTGACTAACAATAGCCTGATGTGTGCTTAATTATTTATACATTCACTTCTTCACACTTAGTGATTATTGTTTTGAAACGCTTAAGATACTTTTAGTTCATATTTGATTTTAGGTACAATTTGGAAAATTGAAAGCCAAGAGCATACTCCTTGAGCCAAACTATTGATGTCCAAACTCAATTATCCTTTTGGAAGAAGAATGAGATGCATTAGAGTGCAAATTAGATAAGAAATTACAAGAAAAGTAAAATTTTAGCAAAACTTGGGAGATATACGGTCGTGTACATACTTATACAACTTTGGATATACTTATACAGTTGTGTATTTAATCGTGTATCTTTATGAGTTTCAAATTTAATTGACTTATACGGTTTGACACAGTCGTGTATCAAATCGTGTATATGCCCAAAAACCTAATTCTTACTATAAATTGACATTTTGGGCAGTGAAACAAACATAAATCATTTTAGGACAGAAATAAGGGGGTAGAGCATGCATATTTTGAAGACCCATTGAGGGATAAGCTTCCCTATTTCAATTCAGAGGTGAAATCAAAGCCAAACATCACATTTAAGCCTATCCACATTGTGTTTGTTGTTCTTTCTCTCTCTAAGGATTGTTTAGGTTATCCTTTGCTTAATTGATTTGGTTACTCATGTATGGATGATCATTATTCTCATTATTGTTAGATTGTTTATGTATGAACCCATTTCTACAATCGTTAATACAATACATAATCATTGTGTTTAGGTTCTTTTATGGCAACTAATGACATGGAATCATTAGAGATAATATAACATAGGTCAAATGACCTGAGCTTATGTGGTTCTTGCCTAAATTAGTCTGTTTTCCTTATTTATAATGCGACTGTCCAACTAAATCTAGAGATCTTATTCTAGGTTGTCCAATACCTAGGTTTAATTAAAGAGCTTATTTTAATTAAACACAATCTAAGGGAAAAGTGGGATTAACAGAGCTTGTTGTTAATCTACAATCAATAGTTTCTAGGAGAGATATAAGAATAACAAAACAATTAAATATGCTTATTCATGTGTAAACAGAGATTGAACCGAAGACCGAATCCCTATGCATTCATCATTTTACCACTTTTTGATTGTTTACTTTAATTTTATTTTGTTATTTGAAAACCAAAAAAACCTCCTAAATATCCTAATCACCAAGTCGTTTCATTACAAAAGCTTTACATATACTCTCTGTAAGATCGACCTAGACTTATCACTAGCTATAGTTTTAAGTTTAGTTATTTTGTGTAGTGTTACAACATACTATCATATCCCTATGAACAATTCTGGATGGAAGATGTAAGGAAGTAAGCTCAAACAATGCCTAACCTTACATCTTGTCCTAAGGATATCGTCCATCTATAGGTCTTGCATAGTACACCAACACAAGAAAAAGATAAGTCAACACCAATTTAACATAATTAACCAATAAATTTGAGATTTATGGATAATTTTGAAAGTATAAAAGCATTCAGTAAAGTTAATTTAGGTGTTTTACTAGTGCCTATACTTTGAACATATATAGTGGAATAATCAATAATATGAACAATATGTGGAACAATGGTATTTGTGGAGATGTAAGAATAAAAGGGTTAGAGATCATATGATTACAAAAAACAAAATCGAAGTACTATGATGATGAAGTACCTGATGTGACAAACAAGGTAGAAGATGAGATAATGGCATAGGTTGAAGTTATTGGAGAAGATCACGAAAATATTTTATTAAGAATTTGAGAGAAGTACTTTCTACAAGATGCTATATGGCAACAGTAGTAGCAGTAGAAGGAGGCTGAAGGGACTTAAAAGAATTACTTTGTCCAGAGTTTTATTTGAGCCATTTTTTACATTCAGATATGTGATGCACAATCTTTTTGAACCTTTATAAAACTTCTTACATAAGTTATAAGAAGTTTAAGGAGCGATTGTACGAGTTGCGAAAAAAAAGTTGGCAAAGACCATCAATGGAGAAAGGAGTTAAGTATGGATTCAAATTCTCAAAAAGTCATAAACAAATGCCAAATATGTTAATGATTGTGAAGATTTGCATCGATGGTGGCTGCAGTAGGACTAGGCCATATATGGTCTCCAAGTGTTATGCGATCCCAAACTGATTGTGGATTGTTTGGCTAGGTTGTTGTTAGACGTGATGAAATCTTTGGTAAAGTTGAAACTGATTAACATCTTTAGATGTAGAGTAAAAAATCTCATTACCTTTTTAGTTGTGTCAAAGCGTCAAAAAATAAGCTTGAACACTTTGGCACACATATTTTAAAACCAAGGTAAGATTTGATGATTCATTCCATCCTAAGATACCAGTTGCTCGACAATTTTTCTTCTTCTTTGTCTGCCACCTTGGTTGGCTTTGGTATTTTTCTAGAAATAATTCATTAAAAGAGCCTCCCTTTAAGAAAATTGTGCATTTTTAGTCCATAAATCATAATTTGATCCATCAAATATAACATTTGCAAGTTGGGTTAGGAAGCTTATAGTATCCATAACGAAGAAAAAGCAATAAAATGGACAAACTTTTCTGTAGAGTTTAAATTTGATCAATTTGACCTCAAAAATGGATTTAGAATGTAAACAAAAAAAAACTTAAGACTCAGTCTGGTTTGTAAAGGAACTGGAAGAGAAGGGATCAAACTAAGCAGAAAAATTTTAGTCAACCCTCTTTGGACCAAATTGAACTAGGGGATTTGAACCTAACCAGAGCAGGGGTAGATATGAAACATGTACAAGTAGGCGCAAAGACACGTGCCAAATGATGAGGATGTTGATGTGGCAATTAGATGATGTTGCCTCTATAATACCAACATGTAATGATGATATGGTGTCTGAGTAGGATGATAATGTGGCATTAACTAGGATGATGATGTGGCACTAACTAATAAGTTTTGAAGATGTGTCTAATGATGCAGCAACTAGTTTGCATTGATGTCGCATCAGTATGTAGAATGATTATTGCCTAATTTCTAAACAATGTCGTTTTGCTTAGAAGCTAAATGACATCATTTAGGTCTTTTTCTTGCTCACAATGATTTCAATTGGGATTTTCAACACTTAATGATTTTTAATGACTTGTAAGGGTGCATACAGTGACGTTTGGTGGTGTTCTTTTGCACATTTATGGTCTACTTAAAAATATGAACAATTTGGTGTATGATAAATTGTTTTTTAAGAAGATTAAGAACTCAAAATGCAAGGATAAAAGACTGTAAGGGAAAATTAAAAGAAAAACCCTAGAATTTTTTACTGATACCATATAGAAACTAAGAGTAGGGAAGAAATGTCCAATGGAATTCTATATATCAATGTGTCTATTCATGTACATAATAGAGGTATTTATATATGTTAGATAAGTCTAAAAAAAAGAAGGAAAATCAATGTGATAATTACTTATAATTACATACATGATTCTAGGACTAGACTAAGGATAAATTAATACTAATAGTTCACTTATAAAGATTATAAAGATTTGTGTTAACGCATGTGTTTTAAAGAAACCATTGAATGGCTTGAATTCTTGTGCACGTAACCTAGTCATTATAATAACTTAACAACTGATAACCCTTGATGCTTTTGCCTATTCTACTTTTACTAACTTTTAACACCTTTTCGGTTACTTGCTTGGTACCTTGAATATATATGGTTGATGCCTTATCCCTAAATTATCATTTTACAAGTACCTAAGGCAGACCATGTAAATCTTTCATTCATTTCTAAAGTTAAACTTGGTTTTTCAATAGTTGATCTTGCTAATTTGATAAATTTAAGCTGCTATAAGAGTGGCCATTGATGGTAGATAAAGTCAATGTAATCCATCTAAAGTATACAAAGGATATGATCCTTATAGGATTTTAGCACAAATCAGCAATAGTATCTAAAGAAACTTAAAATCTAACTAAGCTGCTGCCATACAATTGTAGCAATACGTCCTGCTTATATGGCAGTAATGTTGGTTTAAGTCCTACAACCAATTAGTTTGGTTGTAATTTAGTGACAATTATTTAAAAGCATTCTTTATCTTGTGCAAGTTTAGATGTATATGATAAAGTCCATAGGGTAATTATAAGTTGCAAATGAAATTATAATGAGATTATAATTATAAGAATCATATTACATTTATATATTATCTCTAAATGTTCCTATTCATTGTTCTATTAAGATTAGAAGTTAACAGAATGTAAAAAGACTAGCAAATATTTTATTTTTCTTATGAAGGAAATAGTCGATCTCATAAACTAAAGTATAGAGATACTTAAACAAATGTATAGGTGCTTGTTAAAGAACAAGTTCACTGAATAGACTGGATATGAGAAATGCATTTGGAACGTTACTTGTATGCCTATGGAATTCTCAATATGATGATTGTATAAGTGATCCTTTAACTTGAGGTCTCCAAAGTTATCTTGTATGGGAATTGCTATGTTTTGATACTACTTATGACCTACTTAATCATGTGTCAGTCAATCAGTAGTCATTGAATGTAGCATAAACTATATGAACGTAGTTGTATGATCAAGATAGGATTCATCAGCATAAAGTAATTAAGGAGAATGTTTCGTGGTTCACAATTAATATTGATTCGGAAAATCCTTGGCTAAGGTAGATTGATGTTTTGCAAATAGTTTACAAATTTTATTAATTGAATCGATAGCTAATGACGTAGAACTAATATGATTGAACTAAAAATATAGTAAACATTAATTCCATGCTCTATGTCTATTCGGAGCATTGTATGATGAGATGATTTAATTATAAAAAATCATACATGGAAACGTTAGTCAAAACCACTTTGACATTCATAAAAATTTGAGTGGTCATCATATGCTGCGAGACGCCAATCTTGATTTATGATTATAAATTATTTAATTGGAGAATTAAAGATAAATTAAAAGGAGTTTTAATTTAGATAATTATAATTATGAATTATAATTATAATTTATAATCATTGTCAACATATTTGAAAACCTAATGGGTCTTACATAAAGAATGGGTTGAAGAGAGTAAAGATATTTTAATCAAGTTGGACTTTATTGTAAAGTTTGAGAAAATTTATGATTAAATATGAGATATTGAATAAATAGGGATCCGTATAAGATATTGGATCTTATTTTATCATAATTAGTATTCAATTAGAATTATTTGTAATTCTAATTAAAATTTAATTGAAATTAGAATTTAATTTCAATTAAATTACTACAACTTCCACAACCTATTATAAATAGGCTTTAGTTCTAATGGAACTAACACTTCTTACTTAATCCTCTTTGTAAGTGTTACAAAGTTCTCTTATCGTTAGAGTTAGGACATTTTTGTGGTAAAAGTGGTTGAGACGAATTGATTTCGGAAATGGTTTGAGGGATACGATAAGGCATGACTAACCTTCAAAAAAGGTACAAATTTCCATTCATGCTTTATTATAATTATGTATTAATCATTTTATATAGTTAAAGAGTATTTGGTTTTTCAGAAATAAAAATTTATGAAAAAGTTTCATAATTATTCCGCTACAGTTGAGATTGGATCCCAGTACGATTTCTCTACAATGATATCAGAGCAACCTTTAATTCCATAATTTGATTAAAATATGTTTGGCACAATTATCGCATGATTAAATAATCTGAAAAGTTGGATTGAATTTTTTGAAATATTTTGTTTAATTTAGAATTGAAGAACTGTTTTTGAAAAAAACAATAAAGTCACCGAAACCCAAATCTAAAATAATCATTAAACCTTAGATTTTTTCTAAAATTAGGCTAGATTTTATACTTCTAGAAATTTCTTCAAGAAATATCCTGACGAAATACATAACACAGGTTCCTCTTTTGTTTGTATTTTTCGCGTATGGCTTCAACTAGAAGTTGCCAATTAGCATAATGTAATCAGCATTTGTTTTGGAAAATTTGTGGGTTTGCTTGCAATTACGATTTGTGGATGTTTTCTTGTTTTAATGGAAAATGTGAAAAACTAGTGTATTTGTTTATATACATGGTTAGATTTCTGGTTGGTATTGTGATGACTATAAACTAGGTTATGTTTTGGGTGTTGCAATTTCTGGTTATCTGTGGTTGGATTTTGTGTTTGTTGCTTTTTGTTGTTGAGCTATCCTGGAACTAGTGGGCGACAGTTGCCTCTCGCAGGGGCAAACCCCAACAGTGGATGAACCTGGTAACCAAAGGAGAAGCTTATAATGATTATAACTACATCTGCCAAGGATGGCGACAATAGAAGCGATATGTGGTAGTGGCGAAAAACGAAATCCAAAAACTGTTTATCTTTCAAAATGATGGGTTTTAATCTTAGACACAAAAGTCGCCCAATTTTTCTCACACAACAAGACATGGAGATTTATTCAAGTTTTAATCCTAGAAGCAAAAGTCGCACCTAGTTTTTCTCACAACAAGGTCTGGGCAAAGGTGGCCGCCGAGAGCAAACAACAAGAACTGGGTAGAGGTTGCTGCTGACATCGAGTCTCTACTCTATCTAGAGTCTAAAGCGGTCTTGAAGGTCCACACGACTAGCGAGAGAGAAAAAGAGAGATCTGTCAGCCTTTGGAGGAGATATGTGAGGACGACCCAGATCTGAAGAGAGTAAGAGCGTAGGTCGCCCAACTTGCGTCGTACTCTTGGTTGCAGTGTGAAACTCGCCAGCTCAACTCTCTGCTCACTTGGGGTTGCAACAGACTCATTTCCAGTTGACTCATTTGGAGAATCAGAGACCCATCTGGAGCGGCACAAGTGGAGACCCAAGAGGCAAAGCAGACCTGACAAAAGGAAGCAAAGCGGGGCAGCCATGGGAGCTCCACAGTAGCATCCATGGTACTGAGTTCTGCTATTACTGATGAAAAGGGGATACCTATTCAAGGGATGGAGGCGTTTCCCGCTCTCTCGTGTGAAGTCGCTCAGAGAGCTAAGCCTAGAGATGACGCCTCTGGAGTTTTTAAGACCCATGGATCTTCCCCGACCATTGGTGCATGGAGCAAACAACTTCAATTCTAGCAACATAGGATCCAACTGAAGCATTACCCTGATGTCATGAAGGATGGCATTGTTTATCCTGCCCTTGAACTCTTACAAACGGGGGAAAGAGCATGGTCGAATACACTGGTGGGATTGTTCTGGAGCAAACGTCCTACATTTCCAATTATCAAAGCTTGGGATAGTGTACGGTGGAGTAAACAAGGTTTGGAAGCAATTCTACTTACTGATGATGACATAAGAATATTCAAATTTGCTTTAGACATTAATCTAAACGATATAATTGAAATGGGTCCTTGGTATATTGGGGGATAACCCATGTTTCTATAGAAGTGGAAACCAGGGATTGCTTTAAGTAAGGAATGTGTTGAATCTTTCCCAATTTGGGTCCATTTCCATAATTTACCGCTTAAATTATGGACTGTGCAAGGATTAAGTTTTCTTGCTAGTTCCTTGGGTAAACCGTTGGGTATAGATACACAGACATTAAGTATGGAAAGGATATGATATGCAAAAATATGTATAGAAGTGAGTCGACAGGCTACACTACCAGATTGTCATCCAATTATGCATCTTAGTGAATCTTTGGAGATGGTGAAAAGAGAAATACAACTATCTTATCCTTGGAAGCCACACAATGGTAAGAAATGGGTTCCAACTGGGAAGAGGTATAAAACTGGTTGGTAAGAGGAGTTAATGGGATTGAAGTTAAAGCTGGCACTACAATTCAGAGGCATATCCATGAGCAGCCTACCCATATTCCTCTAACCAAGAGGGACACAGGGGAGCATCCTGAAGTGGTTGACAGACAAAATAAGGGTGATATTTTGTCTGAGAAGGAATAATCAACAGAGCATATTACACAGAGTCTAAAATTGGTAGAGTACGCTAGTATTATTGATGTAATGCAAAGTAAGACAGCTGGAGTTTCTATAAAGAAACCAAGATTTGATAGCGTTGTGGAGGTTACTCAATATATTGAGATTGTTGGCGTAGTGCCAAAACAATCAGCTATAGACAACTATAGAGCAGAAAATGTGGAGAGTCAAGATAATGGAATGGAACAATCAAACTCACAATATTTGGAGCAATGCCACATGGATTGCGCTGACATGTTGACCCCAGTAGCATCTATCAGGAAAAATGAGACCTCTAAAACTAGGTTGGGTTTTGGAAAACAGACAATAATGGAAAATTTAAATGATAACAATGTGGCAAGTAAAGGATATGAGATTAGCACCTCTCAGAGTGCAACACATCTTGGAGAAGAGCACAACTTGGCATTGAATTGTAATTCTTCTTCTTATGTGACAATAGTTTCCCCTCAGGAAAGCAGTTCGGATTTGGCAGCAGAGGACTGTGATTCCCTATCAGATGCAGCTTGAGTTTTTGACATTCTAGGGGATTTTTGTGTACAGTCCAAAACTGCAAAATGAAGTCAGCAAGGAAGAGAAAGAAAAATCCTAAATACCAACAATAGAGTGTTAACAAAGCACTGTATATTGCCATTTTTAGGGTTATGACGTATAAGTGGTGTCTTTAGTGGTACTTTGTGTGATCTATCTTATAGGTAGATATATTGCCTTTCTTAGGGAGTTGTTTTGATCATATTGTAACATGATGGCAGACTTAAGGTCTTGAACTCCTTATCATGTAGATCTAGTTTCAACTATAGTAAACAAAATTTAATTTTTTTTAAAAATGATGGGAGGCATGTCTCACATGCACCCCTTATGCGGGACATGGTGACTGAGGCAAAAAATGCTAGCATGTGCAGTGCACGATAGTCAACGGCCTTTTATGCATGAGTCCCGTTGAAACTTTCTTCCACTATATTGTTAATTTGATTTTTAATATGTTTTAAGCTTTTTTATTAAATTAATTTAATAGAGATTAAATTAGTTTAATTCCCTAATAAATTTTAAAATTATTTTTTAAAGGGTTAGTTTTATTATATTTTTTTGAAATTTAGTTTAATTTTTCAAGAGCTTAATTATTAAATTAAATTAATTATAAAATTCAATTATAAAATTAAAGTAATTATTTTTCTTAATATTATTAAGATTAATAATTATATTGATTCCTAATTAAGTTTGGAAATGTAGTTTCTAAATTAAAATTAATTAGTTTCAATTATATTAAAATTAATTAACTAGACTCCATAAAATTAAGAAAAGTGTTTCCTTAAGTGATTAAGAAAGATGTTTCTTAATTAAATTGTTTATTTCAATTTTATTGAGATAAACTAAATTTATGATTTTATTTGTTTAGATAATTATTATTCTATTTATTTAGAAATTGTTTTTTTGTTTATAAATAATAGGTTTCTTGATTTATTAGAAAGTATATTTTCTTGATTAAATTTTGAAAAGTGTTTTCATTTATTTATCAAGAAAAGAACTTTCTTTAATATTTTTTAAAATGATTTTCTAATTTATTAAAGAAAGATTTTCTAATTAATTAGGAAATCAATCTCAAAATAAATAACGCAAAGGACTTTCTTAATTAAATTTGAAAAATGTTTTATTTAAGTTTTAAATTATTTTCCTTTTAATATTAGAAACTAGTTCTCTAATTAAGGAAAATTAATTTCTAATATTAGAAATACTTTTCTATTTAGATTAGAAAGTGTTACTTATATAATTTTGAAAAAGGAAGTTTTTCTAAATTGTAATAAGTAAGTTGAATAATTTGCTGAAATTTGTTTTCAATCAAATTTTATTAAAGGAGTTAAGATAAATTGGAAATAATTTCCAATCAAAATTTTAAATTGTTTTCGAATCAAAATAAATTTCTAATTTTAACAAGACTTTAATATATTTAAGAATCAATGGGTTTAATCTAATTTAATTTTTCCAAAGAATTGGAAATATTATTTTAGATTATGAAGATCAATAAATTGAATCAAAAAAAGCTTGACGTTTTATGCATATAATTTGATTATGAGTGCATAAGTTGCATACCTTATTTGTATGGTTGATATATATATAGTAAATGTATGTTAAATTGTATGTTTTATATATTTGATATTTTACATGCAATTTTATGTTTGAAGAGATGAACAAATTAAATCCCTTATTAAAACATTAAGTATACGTTGATAAAGTAATTGTTACCTTCCATTGTTATAAGAATAAATTGGAGTTCTATTTATTGTAGGGTTGTTGAGCAAACTCAAGGCCGTTTAAACCTGAACATGTTTAATCTTATAATAGTGAGTTGTAATTAACTAAATTTGTGTGATTTGGATGTGCAAACTCATGATTACATAGACTTAGAGGTAGGGTTAGGAATAACATATAAGATATGTTTTGGCAAGAGTTGTCGCCTAACAAATCTAGGAGTCACATGAGATGTGATTGATAAAGTTGTTATCTACCTAATTTAAGTTTGGTTGGTTTGTTGAGAAAATTCAAGATCAACTATATTTGAATAGTATCCTAGCCGACTAGAAATATTAGATCAATCTTTTTGAATAGTAGTAAGGGTTATTATTTTGAATAAAATAGTGGGAGTAACCAAATGCATGATTAAGAACCTAATCTTATTTAGTAGTCATGGAATATAATTAATTACTTGCTTTTCTTAAATTTATATTTTGTTCTAAGTGGAATTTATCCTGTTGAGGATTCAGAGACAAAGTTTTTTAGATATGTCAAAATCATGTAGGTGACAAAATGTATTGACATTTTGAGTTGACTAATGTCTCATAAACTTTGATGCCAACATGTAAGATATGTGTCAAGATCATGATAGCAAGATGAAAGAGGTTGCACTGAGTAGAGGTTAAAGGTGTAGTACCTTATTGGAATTGTTTTACTTAATTTAGACTATTAAAAGCATAAATATGAACATAAATTATAGGCTTTGCTATAGTATGATAATAGTTGTCATAGGAAGAAAAATGATTAAATGATTTTTCTTGCTTATATGAGATATGATAGAGATCATATGTATTTCTAGTTTAAGCTTATAAGTATTTGATACTGAAATTAGATTCAACATTCTTACAATGTTCAAAGCATGATAAGAAATAGATTGTTAAGTAAAAGTAGTTGTTCCAATCTTATATAAATAGTTTGTATGTGTTTGATTAAAAGAGACTTATGCTTAACATAAGTGGTAAGAATACAAAGTTGGATAAACGCGTATATCCTTTTATGCCATTTGTTTAAGTCAACATAATGAGAACCATAAAGTTACATACAAAGATATGTGTATCCTTACGATTATGAATTGTATGAAATATGTGAAACTTGTCAAGTTGAAGAATAACCAAATCAACCTTTAGTAAAAGGATGATGATGGTATTTAATTGTTAAATGTATACATATAATGTATTGGATGGCATAACAATTCTTAAAATAATGATACTTATAATGTCGTTATGTGATATAGTCATATGTATTAAATGAAATATTGATTTATAATTTTGAAAAGTTCAAATTGTTTAAATCTAAGTAGAAATTAAGCATTGAGAATGTTAAAGCATTTCGATCAAATCGTTGTGATGAGTTTTAAATTTTCAGTTATCTATAGGGAATGAGATTCACTAATGAATACCTTCATAACTAAATTCATAAGAGTATGGATTTAAGTAAAGAGGAAAAATACAATATTATTATTTCTTTTATAGCTATGTCTAGTACAATAACTGTAACATCCCCTCACTTATGAGAAGGGCATTTTGGTCATTTTGGTAAATTGGAATGGGTTAGGAGTATTTTAAAGT
>JAOQMS010033678.1:0-14673 GCA_027563885.1 Erythroxylum longipes | reverse complement strand
AAGGATGTGTATCCGATAAAGATGATTGAGCAAAGAGATTGTTATAGAAGCATAAATAACAACCTATGATATACATCATTAGGAATAAACCAAAATAGCTTTTGATGGCTAAGAATGTAGAAATGAGTGATTACATGTTTGAGTTACCAATAGTCTTGACTATTGGAGACATGCTTAAAGCTTATATTTCTGGAGTTTATAGGAATATGAAATTAATGTATAGTTCAAATTGACTGCAGGCATAACAATCATTATGTTGGTGAAACCATTAGAACATTGTATGAGGTGTCATATGACAAAAGAATTGTTCGCCCTTACATTGAAATGAAGAGGGAAAAAAAAAGGGTTAAAGGCTATAATAAATTTGAGATACTGTTAGTGAGTGAAATGAATCAGTAATAAGAATAAAGTGGCTTACGAAAGATGAACGAAATTTTAGTGGATCACCTCGAAGTTACGGAATATAGTGAGACAAACTTAAGCGTTAAGTGTATTAGCAATAAAGAGATGAAATATTAATATGATCTGACAAAGGGGTATTGTCAACACATGAAGCGAAAATTTTGAGTAATCCAAATTGTATTGAGGAAACTGTTAAGATAATGTGATACTTGAAGAAATGATTAGAGGAAGGATTAATTACATTGATTATGGTCAATTTGAAGAAATCATTCGAGTGATGAATTTATATCGAAAATGGAAGAGTATATGAGGAAATAATACCCCTACCTTATTGATAAATTAGATGAGAATTTCGGGAACGAAATTTATTAAGGGAGGAGAAATGTAACATCTCGTCCCCAAATCAAGGGTTAGAACCAAAGACTTCTGTAATGGAGTAAATAGCAATGAGAAAATAGCATGCCACCCTCGCGGGGCACGGACTCGGATATCCCTCAGGATGTCGGGTACATGTCTTACGGGAGTGAGGTGTTACACAAGGTCCATAGCTTTCTTATTTTCCAAGTTAAGTTATGCAGGTTTTCAGACTTCTGTGTTGTGGTATTGCCTCTGCAAAAATGACTAGTAGTGTTGATAAGAAAAATATGATGTTTTTTATTTACAATAAGTTAAAGTCTCTTGAGTATTTTGGATTTGAAATTTTGCGACTTATTCTTTGTGTTTTTGTGCAAACTTGCTTGCTTCTTGTTATCTTTGGAATTTTACTTCTTATCATGATCATAGTTCTCGCAGCCTAATCTTAAGGTGTCGTGATTTCCTTACTGAGCAATTTCAGGAGCTACTTGGCAACAACATAGTTTGTATTTTCACTAATTTCGTAGGTGATGTTATTTTATGGTACCTAATGACTAACTAGAGTGTCTCACTACTAGTCGGAGGTGGTGTATAGTGAATGGTATGGTAGTATTCAGTTATTTCATGTGGGTGGGGAATGTTTGTCTTTTTCTCCTTTGGGTATTCAGATGTGTTGGGCATTTTGAGGGAGTGTTCTTTGTGTAATTGTCTTCATCAAAATTTTAAATGTGATTAATAAAATGTCAAATTCTTTGGTCTACAATAATCGATGCAGCTCCTAAGTATCATCAGTAATGTTAAAGACTTATTTTTCCTGTTTTTCATTTTCCAGGAAATTCTGACATAATCTGTGTTCGCCTATATGACATTATAGGTCTAATTCGAAGCAATATTTGTACTAACTTTTTAAGTTCACAAAAGTTATTAAACAAATAAGATTTAAATAAATTTGTATTTTAAAAATGATTATTAAAATTAAAATTTATTAAATTAAAATAATTTTCAAAAAATGGAAAAAATAATAGTTAAAAAATAATACAACTATCTGTGACGTTTTTGTATAAACGTCACAGAATGTCTTCTGCGACGTCATAAAAACGTCGCGAAATGTGACTTTTTGCAACATTTTTGGAAATGTCGCAGAAATACCAATCTTTCAGTGACGTTTTTTAAAACGTCGCAGAATGTCTGTATTTTCCATGACGTTTTATGGGAAACGTTACAAAAACCTTTTTCCTACACCACATTTCGCGACGTTTTTTATGACGTTTTTTAAAACGTTGCAAATTGTACTCTGTGACGTTTTTTGACATTTTGTGACGTTTTTTAAACGTCGCAAATTGTAATGTTTTCTTGTAGTGCCTTTTGAACAATAGTTGCAACAGTATCTACACCCTTTCTTTGTTAAACTCTAATCTCACAACGGAATTATTTTATGTACTCATAGGCTGTCTTAGACTTTCTGATACATAAGATCCTCAAAAAAGGCAAGTGTAGAGTATAATTGTCTCTTTATAATGACAAATAGTAAAATTACTCAAGACTTATGCTTTTAGGAGAGGGAGAACTTAGAGAGAATGGAAAACACCCAAACTAATATTCATTGAGATCAAACATTGAACTTTTGCCTAATCAATGCCTCAACACCTTAATGCCTGCTTACAATGGAAGAGGAGCCTTCCTTTTATAGGTGAAGCAAGGGTAGAAAAGTAAAATACTCAAAAGACTCACTTATTACAACTTTAAAAAAGAACTTTCTAAAAAGCAAACAGTCTGAAGAAAGGAAAGAATCTTACATAGTGGTTTGTGGGCCACAAAGATTATCTTTCATCAAAAGACTAAAAAAAACACCTAAAAAGACGAGTCCCTTGGAATCCAATGCATTATTTGTCACGTATTGGTTCATACCATGATTGCAAATTAGATGGTCTGGATTACTTGAGCTATCAGTATCATTTTGATATGTCTTTTGTCGCTTACTATGACTGAGCTCATATGTGTGAAGTTTGTATAGGAATTGATCTAACTCATCTTCATTAGGACTGTAATTATCATCAGTAGGGTTTTGAGTATCCTGAAAGACTGAGTCAAGAGGCTAAGAAGGTCTTATAAGGTTTGAGACTGATTCTTCTGTGTCATATTAGGACCTGGTATGTCAACATCTGGTGCTTCTGGTTCACTAGGAACAAATTCACTTGGATAAGGTCCAATAGAGGAGGAAATCATTAGTGTACCAGGAAAATGATTTATCTCTTTGAGAAAATCTCTAAGAGATCGGAGCATATTGTCTTGATATCATGGCCAATATAATGAAGTATGATAAAAATGTACATGATGTTTAATGTAAAGGGCTCCAATATAGGTTTCACGATATGGACGATGAAGGATGAAGAAACAATGAGCAAATTGTCGTCTAGTAGAAGCTTTCCATAAATGATGTTATGAGATAACCATAGAACATTGTTGCCTTCATTGAGCTAGTGGTTAAAACCACTCAAGAAATGTCCACAACAAAGACCTTTCATTGTTTATATCACAAAGATGTTGGTAAAGCTAAAGAGGGGATAGAGTGACGACACAAGCATAGATGGAAAAAAAGTGCCCAAAGATACCATAATGTGTTTTCATAAAGAGGGTCATGAAGAAAAATCACATTAAGGTAAGGTGCTTTGATGTTAAACATTGTGGGACTATCAAGAGAGTTAGTTTCGCTGAGAAAATGATCACTTCAACAAAGGAGACAGTTAGCTATGATTTCTTTTGTGACATTTGAAAAATTGTTACCAAAAGTTACCATATTGTGACGATTTTACAAATTGTCATTAAAACTAAGCATTTAGTGACTAAACGGAAAAACGTCACAAAAGGAACAACATTTCATAACGAATGATAGAAATCCTCACCAAATGGTGAACATTTAATGACAATTACATGAAAATCGTCAAAAAATTATCCATAATGGGTAATGATTTCAGATATTTGTCACCAAATTAACTTATGGTAACGCTTTTCAGAAATCGTCATCATAATTTGTTAAACATTTGGTGACCAATCTGGGAAATCGTCACCAAAGGGTTCATAATTGGCGACAATTATATGAAATCGTCAGTAAAAGGACATTTTGTTTTTTGCTACGCTTTTGACATTGTCGCTAAAAGTGACCATTTGGCGACGATATTGTGAAGCGTGACCAAAAGATCAAGATTTGATGACGAATTTTAGGAATCGTCACCAAATGTTACACATTCAATGATGATTTCTGGAAATCGTCACCAAATGTTACACATTCAGTGACGATTTCTGGAAATCGTTACGAAATGGTTAACATTCAGTAACGATTTCTAGAAATCGTCACCAAAGGGTTGACATTTTTCAAAATTGTTAAACTTACATTTTATAATCTATCATAATTAAGATATGTTTTATTGGAGAATTGTTTTGAATGTTTACAACGTATTGTTGAAAAAACACTCACAACATAATTTTAAGTGTTAAACAGTAGTATTAATCATTAATATTTATTATTTTGAAAAAATTAGTTATAAAAAATTTAAATAATTGTATCAATATAATAATATGATATATAGAGTAGTACGAACTTTGAATTAGAAGTTTAACAATTCATACAATCATAGAACAAGAACAATAATAGTTCACACTCAATAGTACGCAGCTTAACCCCTAACTAGTAGAGAGGTTATTTGAAAAATTCTTACAGATACAGCAATAAATCAACTTTAAAGCTGAGTCCAGTTGATTGCATCAATAAATGACAATGATGTAATTATTTATTTAGATTCCAAGTGACATGAGAGTCAGTAAAGGTAAATAAGTCCCTGATATTTGGATTCCCGAGAAGGTTCCTTCAAGTTTAAAGGTATCAATTGAAACTGTAATAGTTCTTCTCTCAGGTGTAGGGTTTTTCACACCCTCTTGCAACAGCTTTTCCACTATAGCTAAACTTGTACAGTGAATGAGTCGTTAGATTTAGTATGGAAGACAAGTTCTCCAGATGAACTGTCAGTACGAAACGGTTTACTTGAAACACAATAAATATAGAAAAACATAATAATATAGAATTTAGATATTGTCATATTAGTAAACCATTAAACGAACCAAAATTGGAGTGACATGCATACTTGAATGAGTAGACGAAGTCTATGAAATTGACGTATTTTCCAAAACAACTGATTTCTTAGTCCTTTATGGACCGTTGTGACATTGCTCTCACCTCAATGGGCATACATGTCATCTTTAAGATTTAAGGAAGCTTAAAATAACATGTAGTATATACATCAAATGTGAATACATATAATAACTTCATAAAAGGAAATGAGATGTAAATAAATTTTAAAGTGATGTTGTTCGGATGATACTAAACACCTTGAAGCAGAAGATCGACTATGGAAGGCAAATGATGATTAGTGTATGAAGTGGAGATATTTTCTACATTGTTTGTTTTTCAGTAGGGCCAATTTTGCCACATTCCTCCCAACGGATTTAATTAGGGTCATCTGGAACTACTCTCCATGTCGACATTCCTTGATTAATAATGTTAAGAGGTATATTCTATAAAGGTCGATTTAAAATAAAATGATGATATGTTCAACTCCAATTTCGATGATAAGTGAAAGTAATCCAGTTTAGCACTTATACATCGTCAATATGCCTAATGATATGAAAGTTACCCTTACTAAAATTTCAAAAATATATTGTGTAGTTTGTATGCAAAATTTAGAATTTAAAGTAAAATAAACATGACTATGTTCTTGATGTACAGAAATATAGTATTATCTATGTTGGGCTATATTACTATTAATGGCAATGAATAAAAGCAAAATAATCTTGAAGACCTTTCATCAAATAGTTATGAACTTTTGATGAGGGAAGCGTTAAAGGTCGTTGGGAAGACAGACATAAACAAATAACAAAGATAGACAATAAATCATTTCAAAACACAACCATAAATATAACTCATACATCAAATGCATAATTATGAACTCACAACAAACACCTAAAGGTATAAGTCAAACTTAGCACAACTTCGTTGATGAAAATAGAACAAAAGAATAATATCGATTCAGTTAATAATGGTTCTTTGACAGTGATGATCACAATACAGAACCCAAATAGAAGAGAGGATTTTGGATTGGTGTTGATGGCTTGAATGAGAATGGAGTAGCCTTTTATGTTTTTATCTTTGAAAACCTAATACAAAATGATGTTTAAGGATGTCATTTTTCTTGTTTAGGTAAACGATGTCATTTATTGTTTACTGTAGTTGTTTGGAAGTAGTATTAATTAATTTGCTATGATATATTATATTTGGCCGACAAACGTCAGATGTAGCGATTAATACATGGTTCGTCACCAAAGCCTGGGAGTTCATAAATAATTTTTAATAAATTTATTTTCATATTCCAAATAAAACATAATTTGGATTTAAAATTAAATTATTCAATTGAAAGCTATTGGGAAATTAATTTGTTAACCGTTCAAATAAATTACAATTTTCAGAAAATTATACATTGTCATTATTATAATTTCAAAAAATTATACATTTTAATTATTGTAATTTAGAAAAACTAAATTATAACAATTTAACAAGACATTGTAATATAATTAGAAAACTATTTCTAACAAATTATATTTAAAGATGAGTCATTCCTAAAAATAAGAAGATTAAATTTTCATTTTGTTATTGGTAATAGGAAAAACTCATATATGTTAATCAATTAAGAAAATTAAGAAGGAAAATGCTTGGGTTTTGGCGATGTTGTGTATAATTCGTAGCAAAATTTGAGTGATAGGCGACAAAAGTTCTGACCGTCGGAAAAGGTAAAAGGTTTAGTATTGGCGATGATTTATCAATTTGGTAGCAAAATGTTGTACATTTTGCGATACTATTTTATTTTTGTAGCAAAAATTTAACATTTGGCGACGAAGTGTAGATTCGTTGCCAAATGTACCGGATCAGAAAATCAAACGATGTCGTTTTCCTTGTATCCTGGTCGTACGTCACCTTTTCCAAATGTATTGGTGATAGTTATCAGATATGGTAGGTAAATGCTGGGCATTTGACGACAAATCTACGTTTCATTGTCAAATGTTGCAACGGTACAAAAAAATTTAGGTAAGACGAAGTCGTTTCTGAAAAATTAAACCCGAAGCCCCTTCTCCCAGCCCGCCTCCTGCGTTCTTTCTTCCTCCTCTCTCCAGGTGATTTTTTGCCCCTTTTTGCTCTCTTCGTCCGTTGTTTCTACAAGTTTCTTTTGTTATCATAGGTTATCCTCTATCAGCTCCCTACAGTTGCACTCAACCTGGTTAGTAGTTCTTGGATTTGTTCTAGGTTTGTATTTTATCTTGTGTTTGTTAAATGCTATGTTCATCATCAAACTTAGGATTAGTTGTTGAGTTATTTCCATGGATTGATATTGTTAATTGTTTAATTTGATATTTGAATATGTTAATGATGGTGAAGAAAAGGAACAGACAGAATGAATGCTTGAAGTTTCGGTTGAGTTATGTTACGCTTATAAGGTGTTCGATGAAAGTCCTCTAGGGTTTGAATTGTTCTGTTTTGATAAGGAATTAATCGCCTATTTCACTTCTAAACCCTTTCCCTAAATTTGAATTGTTCTGTTATGTTAAAATGACTTTACATTATAAGTGAATGTTATCTAAATGTCAATGACTTTACATTATAAGTGAATGTTATCTAAATGTCAATATTTGATTTTGATTTATAACTTTGGAAGTTATATACGTTTGTATATAATAACTTAACCCATTAAAAGCATTTTATAACATTTTCTATTTAGTTTAAAAGGATTAAATCCCAAAAATAAATACGTATATAACTTGCTTTGCAAGTCTAAATTATGTAACATGCTATAATTATAGCTTTGCAAAATATCTACATAATAGGTTATGAGAAAACAAAGAAATCTTTAGAGTTTAGGTTTGAAATACAAAAAGATGAGAGGATTGTAACAGAATGGTGAGAAATCATCACTTTATATAGCTTATGTACAAAGAGGGATACAAAGAGAAGAAGGCTTTTGGATTCAACCATAAACTCAAAGTTAAACGTAATATTGGACTTAATAAAAATTCTGATATTACTTATAAAATTTCATATTTAGTGAAATATAAGTTGCTTAGAATTGGACTTAGTTTTTAATTACAACTTTGCATTCATTGTATCCTTTATTAAAAGTTTTGTTATTGCTGCATTCATTTTAGACTTGGTTAAACGGAATTTACTTGGCATTGGACTTAGTTTACAACTTTATATTTCTTTATAGCCTTTCTTATATGATTAGAGACATTACAAGATGCAATTTGAGATGATGGATAATGATGATGAGTTCTTTTAAATGAACTACATATTGAGTTAATAAGGAGGAATATTATTTTTGTTTGGTATATGATATTTTTAATTTAAAGGTAAAAATTTATGCTAAAAGCTTTGAGTTCATTACAAGTTGAATATTAATTAGTATTGTTGATGTTCAGAGCTTTTAACATTGGATATTTATTAGGGATGAGGTTACTCACTAACAACTTAATATAAACATAATTGTAAACAACATCATAAAAGCTGAAAATATAGTTGTCTATAGAAATAAACATCATCATAAAAGTTGAAAATATAGTTGTCTATAGAAATAAACATACCTAACAAATAACTATAGTATACTATCAAATTTGATAAAGTTTATATCCTTCAAATTTTATACAAAATAGAGTTACAAAAATAGTTATAAATACTATAATACAAAAATAGTTACAAAAATAGTTATAAATACTAGAATACAAACATAATTAGAATGCTTAAATAAAAAGGTAATTGTCAACTAACTACCAACAATGAACATCATTTTTAGAGCAAAATCAAAAGTAAATTCTTCTTTCATTCTTTCCTTTAATCCATGGAGTAGAGTTTCAAAAAACGAGGAAGTTTAGGTGTTGTATCTATGTAAAGAGAAACCTACTGTTTGTTTCCTATGAACTAAAAGAGAATAAGAAGATGAAGAATACTTGTTTCTTGAATGTTTTTTAGAAGCATTATAGAGAGGAAGTCTCATGAACTATAGGTCACTTTGAACCTTAGTTGTGTCCTAAACTTTCTACAATACCAACATTTTAGAGTTGAGAAATATTTTTGCCAAAAAGTTCGAACTTCAAACAGTTCCTTTTCATTTTTTCCCTTTCTCCAGATTGGCACTGACCAAAATTTGAAGGACCATAAAACTAAAACCATGATATCACTATGAAAAAGCATATATCTTTGGTGTGTGAGAAATCTCTTCACTTTTAAAATACTTGATAATTTTTTTGTATTTAGTTGTGATTGTGTATTAGGTTTATTTACAGATTTTGTGTTCCTATGTTTGATTAGAGCCAAAACTGCACAATTTGTGTGGCATCTTCAGGTATATTCTCTCTACCCACTAAATGTTCGACAAAAGCAAGTGTTGTGAATGTGAATTAGTAGTAACCATTATTGTATTTGTGAATGAGTAGTAATCATCTTACTACTTAGATTGCTAATTAATTTTTTATATATCGGTTGTCATTTCATTTTGTTGTATATTGTTTAGATAATTGGTGCGTATGAACTGGAAAAATGTTGTTAATTACATAGGTTTTTTTAATGTAATAGTAAACAAAAAATGCATTTAATAACTCAGTTATCTTCTTTTATTTTATAGCTAAATGGATAAGAGTTGGATGTGTCATTGAAAATGGTCAATTGAATACGTAGAAGGAGTTAAGAGTTTCATGTAATTTGTAAAAGATCAAATGGGTGATAAATGTAGTATTCGTTGTCCATGCATCGAATGCTTAAATGTGGACTTCTAATGTCAAGATGTGGTGCATAATCACTTAAGGCATAGAAAAATTCTATACTCCATGGATTTATCATGGTGAATGTAAGGAAGCAAGTTATAGTAGAAGTGGCGGTACATGTTATGATGATAGTTACAATAATGATGTTGATGATTATGATGCGAAAGATGATGGCGATGATAGGATTGACAAGATGATAGATGATTGTTGGAATTATATGGAGACTATGAATGAAATAGGAATGCCTAACATAATTGGTAGTATCACAAAAGATAATTTTAGGAAGTTATTGAATGTTAATAAAGAACAATTATTTCAAGGTGCTATAATTTCTCATAACTATCATTTGTTATGAAGTTGTTGCATTTGAAGTTTTATAATAAATGGAGTAATAAGTCCTTTGATATATTAATTGACTTACTGAACGATGCATTACTTATTGGACACAAGTTGCCAAGATCTTATTATGATGGGAAGAAACTGTTAAGGGACCTTGGATTGGGATATATTTCAATTCATGCTTGTAAGTATGACTGTGTTCTTTTTTGTAAGGAAAGTAAAGATCTTCAAAAGTGTCCTATTTGTGGTAAATCAAAGTGGCAGGTGGATGATAGGAGAGGAAAAGGTTATCGAATAAAATCCTCCAATACTTTCCTATTAAACCACAATTACAAAGACTTTTTATGTCAACAAAAACAACTGTAGATATGAGGTGGCATAAAGAGAAACGCATTGATGATAACACTATGCGTCATCCAACAGACTCAATGGCATAGAAAGAGCATGATAGAAAGTTTCCATGGTTTGGATAAGATTATCGTAATGTTCAACTTGGATTGGCCTCAGATGGATTTAATCCTTTCGGTAATATAAGTAATTCATATAGCATATGGTTGGTGATTCTAGTCTCATACAATTTACCCCCATAGAAGTGTAAGAATGAGCCTTTTATGTTGTTGACTTTGCTTATTCCAGGACCTACTGCTCTTGATAAGGACATCGATGTATACATGCAACCATTAATTGATAACATAAACGATCTATAGGAATTTGGATTAGAAACTTTTGATGTTATTGAAGGCAAAACATTTATAATGCATGCTACTTTTTTGTGGACTATAATTGATTTCGCAGCTTATGGGAATTTGTCTGGATGGAGCACTAAAAGGTATATGGCTTGTCTTTTGTGTAACCATCAAACATATTTAAAAAGTATATGAAGTAAAATATATTATACAGGTCATCATCGTTATTTAGAACATGGGTATAGATGGCAAAGAAGAAAACAGTTTAATGGAACAGTAAAGTTGGGTGAAGTTCCGATGTAGTTTTTCGGTGATGATATTGTTTACCAACTGTCACATTTGGATGATGTTACACCTGAAAAAAATTCAAGTAATAGAAAGCATAAGAGAAATGATCTCGAACTAAATTCGACAAAAAAGCATATTTTTCAACTTGCCATATTGGTAGGAATTACTATTGAGGCATAATCTTGATGTCATGCATATTGAGAAAAACATTTGTGATTTCATTTTAGGAACTGTCATGGGAATTGATGGGAAATCCAAAGGCACAATTAAGGCTAGACTAGACTTGGAAGACATAAATATTATAAAGGATTTGCATTTGAAAAGAAAAGATGATGGCTCATACGTTATTCCCCCTACATGTTACAACATGTCAAAAAGTGAGAAACAATTATTCTGTCAGTTCCTCCAATCAGTGAAATTTCCTTATAGGTATGCATCAAATATAGGCCGTTGTGTGAATGTTAAAGAGGGAAAAGTGTCACGGTTGAAAAGTCATGATTGTCATGTACTTTTGCAGCGACTACTTCCTATTGGAATATGTGGGTGTTAGCCAAAGGATGTCTCCATAACTTTAGGTCAATTAGGAGAGTTTTTTTAAGCAATTATGTTGCAAGACACTTAAAGTTGAAGAGCTTGATAAAATGGAAAAAGACATAGCGTTGATTCTATGTAAGTTTAAACTATTATTCCCCCCCCCCCCCATTGTTTTTTGATGCTATGGTTCATTTGGCAATTCACTTACCATATAAAGCAAAACTTTGTAAACCGGTTCAATTTCAATGGATATTTTTGATTTAAAGGTAATTCGTATTAAATTCAACAAGTTTTTTCTATGTTATTTTTTTATAACAATTCCTAAGTTTATAACTGTTTATGTTCAGTTTTTTATACTCTCTTAAGCATTACGTACATAATAGAGCTCAACTAGAGGGGTCTATTATAGAGGCTTATATAACAAATGAATGCTTGACTTTTTGTTCAATGTACTTAACTAATGTGGAGACAAGATTTAATAGACCAGAACATAACTTTGATTTTCATGACGATGGTGGGTTGTTAATTTTTCTCCCAAAAAGTTAGGTCATTTAGTGTGGGTAAATACGTGGAGTTAACTAAAGGCAAATTCGAAATCACCAATTGGTATATTTTGAACAATTGTGAGAAAGTCGATACATACATGGAGTACGTATATTCCTTTTCATTGAAACAATCATGTTATAATTTTCTTCATTCACTCTGAGATCTTACTGTCGTTGTCTTTTTTAAATAGAGAGCACAAATACATAATTCACAGCAAAGGAATTATTAATGTTGAAGAAAGACATACACAGAAGTTTGTATCATGGTTTAGAAATCGAGTAAGTTTCATATTGATTACACATTATAAAAATATGAGAATATGTCTCATCCTCATATTTATTTTCAATTTGTCATACAGATGATATGGTTAAATAACCGTAATATAAAAGAAGCGATAACAACATTATATATTTTGCTATGTGGGCCTCATATTTGTGGGAAGAAAATACACAGTTTGTTTTGTTAATGGGGTGAGATTTCACATACAAGATCGAGATAGTTGAGTTAGAAGTCAAAATAGTGGGGTTATCATTGAAGGATGTCATGATGACAAAATCATTGACTTCTACAGTGTCATCTCTGAAATAATAGAGTTGACTACATCAATGATAAGAAGGTTGTTCTACTTAAATGCAAATGGTTTGATCTAACTGACATGAAAGTGAACGGGCATATTACTAGCATAAATGTTAGTAAGACATGGTATGATAATGATCCTTTTGTCCTTGCAAGTCAAGTCAAACAAGTTTTCTACATCAACGATATTGTATTGGGTAGCAATTGGAAGGTTGTTCAAAAGTTTCAACAAAGGAATGTCTTTGATTTTTGTGAAAGGGATATTGGTCAATTGGATGAGGATGCAGATGAAGTCTATCAAGATATTAAATTGGAGTTTAATAATGAAGGCATTCCAGTAGAATATACAGATATATCATCATTCCATAGGAGAAATGTCGAGCCTAACATAGTTCAACTAGATGAAGTCCAAGCCCATCTTATCTTACAAATAAAAGAAGACTATACTCAGGATGACTTAAATGACAGTGACGATATTTTGCTCCAATATATTAGTGATAAAGAATCCAACGATAATGTACTTAATGATGATGATTTTCAAAATCTTGATCATGATGATTGAATGTAAATAAATTGTTTGTGTTGTTTGAAATGTTATGTTCATAATTGCCTTATGTTGTTGATGTTTTACTTATGTTAATTTACGATGACTAGATGCATATTTTTAATGTTTCACTTATGTTTTTATGGATGTTATGCCGAATGTTTAGTATTTGACTACTAATCTCCTGATATTCATATAGAAAATTGATGTTTGAGTTAAGATTATACGTTATGTTCATTCTTCATTTTACACAAGTTCAATATAATGGCATCTAGTAGAAATAAGGGAAAGAGAGTGGTAACGACTGAAGAAGTTCCTCCAACTCAACAACTAGCAATTGCATCCTTTGGTGAAGACTGTCAATAACAACCTTTACCAACATCGTCTTTTAGTCATAAGGGACCTTCAGGTCTGTTATTATTAACCAAACATATTTACACTAATGCTGAAATTACTCATTATATGTTTAGTTTGTTTTTCTCATTATGATTTTTTTATTTTCAGGTTCCAATACTAGCATTAGAAAACGAGGTAGAGGTAAGATAAAAGGAGCTAATTTGCAACGGATGAATGTTACAATGAACAGTAAGTTATCTGTGACCATTGACCCCACGCAACATCTCCCTCTAGATAAAATCCAATCTGTAAAATTGTCTAGTGAGTTGGGCGTCATTGTGAGGAATGAATTGCCTTTCCTTCAGCATGTCAGGCAATTGAAGGAAGACAACTTACTCCAAAATGTTTGGACAAAGTTTCAGTAATGTTTTAATTCATTTAATTATATGTATTGTGATTTTACTTAACAAAAATAGTAACTTAACTTATATTTGTTCTTTACTGATAAATCTCAATATCATTGATATCGACACGCTTGAGGTTTCGAGCAGTGTTAGTTCACTGTTGAAACAAAGGGTGAAGGATCATCGATATAGGCTTCATAAATATTACCAATCTTTCCCTTCCAATGAAGAGGCAAAGAGACATGTTCTGGAATGGGAGAGTCCAGAAAATTAGAGTGAAATGTGTAATTAATGGGCCTTAGTGAAGGTTTAGGTTTGTTTTTTCTCTTTATATTTTCTTCCATTAATTTCGTTTATATATTTCATGACTACTTCCCTTAATTTAGGACAAGTATGAGAAAGCCAAGGTGAACAGAGCAAAAATGAAGACTCCTCATAACACTGGCTCCAGATCATTTGTTGTTGTCTGACAAGAATTTGAAAGTGTAACATTTTCAACTTATTATTGTATTTCTTAATACAATAAATTCTATTATCTTCTAATTTTTTAAATTCATATAATACACCCAAACACAACTCCAAGGACAAGAGTGTGATAGGATCACACTATATAAGCTAACACACTACAAGGAAGGTCAAGGCTAGACATCTAAAGAGGCACAAAGTAATTATGTAAGTACAAACAAATTAACAATTTATTTTTCTATGTAATACTAAATAATAATTTTTTAGTTAACTCGATTTTGTACTTTAATTTGTAGGACAAGATGCAGGAGTTGTTGCAGACGTCATTGTCTGAGGGGAATCA
>JAOQMS010033577.1:0-14681 GCA_027563885.1 Erythroxylum longipes | reverse complement strand
AAAGAACACTCTCAGCAAAGAATACTTGAATTTGGTGTTAAATATTTCAAAAGGGCTCAAATTCTTACCAAATGAAAAGTGTGATTCATCTATCACAACAAGCTAATGTCCTTTTAATTGAAATCCCAGTCAATAAGCCCAAGCATGCAAAATAATCATTCACTCATATTATGCATTTCTGATCCCAATCAATTTTATTTCATAACCATGAATCTCTAACTACTAAACGGGAAAAACAAACACATAACACAAATAATTGTATTTATTTATTTATTTAATAATACTCCCCCACTTAAATATCACACTGTTCCTAATGTGATACAAAAAGTAAAAGAGGGATATAAGACGCAAAATAACACGAAAAAGTACAAGCATTAAAACTAAAAGAAATTAAACTAACAAGCAGTAAAAATAATAAAAAGAAAAAGATAGAATTATGATACAAAAGTGTGGGTGGTGGTTGTGTTGATGTGGTGTGGTGTGGAGCATGGGAATAAGCATGGTATCCTACATTGAGGAGTGGAGAATAATTGCAAGGAAGAAAAATAGAAGAGATTGAAAAGTAGGCCTGTACATATGTACAAAGCAATTAGATTAAGTCGAGTTTCACTAAAAAGAATAACAAACAAATAATTGGAAAACAAAACAGAAATTATATGGGTTGCCTCCCATTTAGTGCTTCTTTAATGTCTTTTAGTTGGGCACCTCAACTGTTGTACTCAAGGTAGATCGCTCAAAGTGATTGATTCCACTGTTTTCTTCTCTTCACTGGGATTTTTCTCCAAAAATTGCTAACCTCTCCTTTAGTTGCATCATCTAGCAATTGACAGCACTTATCAATTTCTTTCACCAAGACCAGCTTTTTTTCTTCTTCTTCCTACAATGCAGAATCAAGGTCTGTAGAATTAAATTGATCAACAAGAGAGCATTCTTCATAAATAGTAGTAGTAAGAATGTCTTTAACATTAAAGATTGAAATTCTACTGTTTCTCTTAAAACAGTCATGCTTAATTTCCCGTTCTTCAGATTAATCAAGGTATTGGTAGTGGCCATAAAAGGCCTCCTTAGGAGTATGGTTTGCTCCTTCCTTAACTCATTAACCTCCCCCATATCTAAGACTATAAAGTCTACAGGGATAATCAATCCGTCAACCACTAACATATCTTCCATTATTCCTTTCAGATAACGGATTGACCTATCAGCTAATTGTAAGCACAAATTGGTAGGTCTTAACTGTCCTAGATCCAGTTTCTCATTAGTAGAGTGAGACATAAGGTTTATACTTGCTCTAAGGTCAAGCATACCTTTAACCTTGTCCTCATTACCTATTGATACTTTCACGATAAAACTCCCTGGATCTTTCAGTTTTGGGGATAATTGACCCTGAAGAACTGCACTCACTACTTCCGAAACTATCACCTTCTCGTTAGGCTCAAACTTTCATTTCTTGGTGCTTAGTTCCTTGAATAACTTCACATAATCTGGAATGTTCCTAATCACATCCAATAAGGGCAGATTAATGTTAACCTTAGAAAGCATGTTTTATAAGTACGAAAATTGCTCATCTTGTTTCGATTCCTTAAGATGGCTTAGATATGAAATTAGTGGTCTATAAAGATTTGTCACTTTATGCAATTTTTGTCCTTCATTGTCCTTGGTGTCATGTTAATGTTAAACTTAGAAAGTGATAAGTGTGAATTGCATCGTGTTTTAGGGCTTAGTTTGATACATATTTAATTGTTAATTCAATCGTTTAGTATGTGTTTAGGTTAGAATTGTGTTAGTTTGCTAATTATTTATGTTTGAAGTGTTTTAAGGGTTAGTATAAGTCTTTGAGATTAATTATTCTGTTTTTGAGATACCTTGATGTGTTTGTTAGTGTATAAGAGTCAACATCGAAGAACGGAGAAGTTTCAGAGACACTAAGGCTCAAACAACGGTGCACGATTATGGCATAACAGGCCACGATCGTGACAGAAACACTAGAGTTAGCTAGGAAATGGCCCACGATTGATCATGACAGAAGGGTCAGATGTATCCTAAGATCGTGGCATGCAGGGCCATGATCGTGGCTTGCGTCGAGCAGACGCACAGACACTAAAAAACGTCAAGTTTTAAGGAATTTTTTGAACCTTTTGGACCCCCAAAAAACCTAGGGCTGCTCAGAATACGAAAGGTATTTAAGAATAAGAAAAATAAGAGGAAGGAGCTTTTGACATTAGCCACTTTCAAAGAAACCATAGAGATAATTGTTGAGAGATAGAGAAAGAGAAGAAGGAAGAGAGAAGTGAAGAAGAAGCCGACTCGACGTACGTCCCAGATCAGGAGTTTCTCAACATCGCTACCTCCCGATTCTGTTCAGATCATGTTTCCTATTTATTTTCCATTTTTGTTGTTGTATAAAATTGGGAATAATAGTATGATGATAGGACTTTTGAATGTTGAGATGTTCTAAACTCACCTTCGGGGGTTTTATCTTTGATTTAATGAAATTTGATTGTTTGTGTTTTTACTGGATTTATTGTGATTTAATTTCTGCAATTGCATAATTCAGTTATAAATTGAGAGGGTGAATCGAGTAAAAAATAATTAAATTGAGCTAAGGAGAGTTAGGTGATTTAATAAAATGAGAATTAAATCAAATCGGTAAATTGTGCGAACAGAGATGTTGCAAATGTTCCCGATAGTTTTGGACAACTTCAGATCTAATTAGGGTTTTGGATAGATTGTTAATTGAGAGATTGCAATTCCCATAATCTGATTAGGGTTCATAAATTAAGGTTAATGGTTATAACTAGAGAGAGAGTAATCAACCCTAGTACCGTCTAGAACTAAAAGTCCAGTAATTTATAATCAATTAGGTTAGCATTAAAGTTAGGTAAAATTTCCCTTTCTCTCAATTGGTAGTTCCTTAGGTTGATTCTTGAGTGTGCATTACGATTGCTAAATTGTTAATATTTCATGATTGATTTTTTAATTGAATTGCTTGATTAAATTGCCTTTTTATTTTAGTTTTGTTACATTTAAATTTTTGCGATTTGTTTTGGCCTTAGATTTTAGGATTAGATTATCCCTGCTCGTGGGATTGACATCTTAGGTACTACGCGAATGACCCGTGCGCTAGTGGATTATCGAGGTTAATTAATTAAACCTTACATACATCAAAAAACCACAATCAAGTTTTTGACGTTGTTGTTAAGGAGATAATTAGTTTAGTTCTATAGTTTAAAGCGTTTATTTAGTTTTTAATTTTAATTTTCGTTATTTCCTTCCATTTCTGAAATTGTGCTCTTGTATGAACACAAGAGTCATGAGAAGATTGAGTCGTGCAGCTGAAAACTTAAATTTAGACATCACTCGATTAGAACGATCCATTTGGAAAGCTCGACGTGAAGAAGAAGAGGAAATCACGGAAGCAACAATGGTCGAGAAATTTCAGCAAGATTTGGACCACGGAGTGAACTAGGGACATCAACGATGGACCCTTATGGACTTTATAAGACCAGGATTCAATGCAACTAACCAAGGAGTAGCTAGTCCACCCATACAAGCTGCATCATTTGAAATCAAACCAGCTCTCCTAAACATGCTTCAACAGAACGTGTAGTTTTATGGACTAACGAATGAAGATCCTAACGCATACATAATTAACTTCCTTGAAATCTGTGATACCTTTTAGTACCATTAGATGTCGGAAGATGCAGTCAGAATTAGGCTTTTCCCTTTTACCCTTAGAGATAAAGCAAAGGCTTGGTATCATTCTCTCAACCCAGCTAATGTCACGACTTAGGATCCGCTAGTTCGTGCCTTTTTAGGTAAGTATTTTTCCTTGACCAAGACTATGAAGATCATCAAGGATATTACTAACTTTCAACAAAGTGACGGAGAATCAATCTATGAAGCTTGGGAATGATATAAGGATTTGCAACGGAAATGCTTACACCATAACTAACCCAAGGAATTCTTATCGCAAACATTCTACAACGGAGTAACCCCACATATGAGAGGCACAATTGATGCAACTTCGGGAGGGTCATTAATGAGAAAGACAGTAGATGAAGTAGAAGAGCTAATGGAGGAGATGAAGAGTAATAGCTGCCTATGGACAAATGAGTAGAGTAGATGAACTACTACATTCTGAGAACATAAAGGAATTGTAGCTTTTGATCAAATGACAGAAATGCAAGCAAAAATTGATAGCTTGACTCGACAGCTCAACAACATGAAGTCTTCACCCTCAACTTTGGTGAAAACCATGCAATTTAAGTGTGAACTCTGTAGATAAATAGACCATGATAATGTGGAATGTTTCTTGATGAAGAAAAGCGATCCAGAGCAAGTGAATTATATGGGAGCTCAATATGGACGAGAAGGGGGAAACAATCCCTACTCTAACACTTACAACCCTAGGTGGAAGAATCTTCTCGTGGATAAACAATGCTGGAGGACTGTTTAGACCTCAAGGACAATCAGGCTTCCCATAAGACAAACAAAGCTCAATGGAATCCAAATTGGATAGGATTTTAGATAAGTTTGGAACTCTAGATGATGTAAAAAAGAAGTTGGAAGGCAAATTTGAACAAGTAACAAAGAACCATGCCTATTCAATCTATAATTTAAAGGTCTAGGAGAATCAATTATCAAACACTTTCTCTATGTGAAATGTGGGAAGTTTTCCTAGCACTTCGGGAACAAAACTAAAAGAGCAACTAAAGGCTATTACACTTCAAAGTGGGAAGGAACTTGAAACATCCACAAAGATAATAGAGGTGCCCTTTCATTCTGTTCAAAAAAATCAAGAAAACGAGAAAGAAGTGAATATAAACGAATACCCTCCTTATGTTTCTCCTTTATGATATCAACCCAAGATCCCTTTTCCTCAACAATTACAAAAGAAGAAGCTAGATGCGCATTTTGCAAAATTCATTGAGAAATTAAAGACGCTATAGATAAATCTCCTATTTGTAGAGGCTTTGGAACATGTGCCTAAATACACAAAATTTTTGAAGGACATATTATCAAAGAAGCATGCTTGGGAAGATAATCAGACAGTAGCTATAATTGGCACCTATAGTTCTATAATAACTAGTCAGATGCCATTTAAATTATCCAGGGAGTTTCACAATATCCTGTGTGGTTGGTGAGTTTGAATTCACAAAGTGCTTATGCAATTTAGGTGCAAGTATTAACCTTATACCTTTATTAATATTCAAGAAGTTAGGATTGGGTGAGGTCAAGCCAATATCGATGTTAATTCAGTTAGCTGATCAATCCATTAAAAGACCACTTGGAATAGTGGAAGACGTTCTGATGTAAGTGGATAAGTTTATCATTCATGTAGATTTTGTGGTTCTCAACTTTGAAGAAGATAAGAACTGTCCACTGATCCTAGGCTGATCATTTATGAATATAAGGAAAGCAATAATTGACGTTCACGAAGGGAAATTAACACTTCAATTAGGTGAGGATTAGATCAAATTCAATATGAATAAGGTTTTAAAGAATCCAACTGTGAGCAGCACATGCATAAAGGTTGAAATTATAGATCAAAATTTGCAAGAACAAGTTGATAGTTGCATCATAGAAGTACAGTTAGTGGAAGCAGAGATATACAATGGATATCAGAAACTTGAATATAAAGGAGATGATGAGATGGAGGATTTATATTTTTAAATGCATTAAGATAAATTAGTTCGAACTAAAGCACCCATACCACCATCTATAAAAAAATCACCTACATTAGAGCTTAAACCTTTACCTTCACATCTCAGATATACCTTTCTAGGTGAAGGTAAAATGTTACCGATAATCATCTCCAATCAATTAAATGAGAAACAAGAAAGTAAGGTGGTAGAAATTGTTAGAACGTGAATGAAAGCCATCGGATGGCAGATTGTTGATATTCGAGGTATAAGCCCAAATGTTTGCATGCACTGAATAAACCTAGTGGAAGGATGTAGAACGGTGAGGGAGCGTCAAAGAAGGTTGAACTCTAACATGAAGGAGGTGGTCAAGAAGGAGATAATCAAACTCTTAGATGCAGGGATAATTTATACCATCTATGATAATGAATGGGTCAGTCTAGTAAAATATGTACCCAAGAAGGGTGGAATAACGGTAATAAAAAGTGATAGTAGAGAAGTAATTTCAATAAGAACAGTCATAGGATGAAGAGTATGCATATGTTATCGCAAACTTATCTCGGTGACTAAGATCATTTTCCTCTCCTGTTCATAGACTAGATGATAGAAAGGGTAGCTAGACATTTGTTTTATTGCTTCCCAGATGGATATTAAGGATATAATCAGATCTTCATTTACTATAATGATCAAGAAAAGACCACATTCACCCTTCTTTATGCTACATTCGCATACAGACAGATTCCTTTCAGGCTATGCAATGCCCCGACTACATTTTGAAGATGTATGATGTCTATCTTCGTCGATATGATAGAAGATATAATGGAGGTGTTTATGGATGATTTTTCAGTTTTTGAAGATTCTTTCGAGATGTGTTTAACTAATTTGGATAGAGTTATTTAAAGATGTGAAAGAGTCATACTTGGTGTTGAATTGAGAGAAATGCCATTTTATGGTGCAAGAGGGGATAGTGCTAGGGTATAAAATCTCAAACCAAGGATTTGAGGTCGAAAGAAAAAAAACAGAAGTGATAGAGAAACTTCCACCGCCAAGCAATGTAAAAGGTGTGTGAGGATTCTTAGATCATGCAGGATTTGACCTTCGATTCATCAAAGACTTTTCACAAATCGCATGACCTTTGACAAACCTTTTAGTCAAGGATGTGGCTTTCCTATTTAATGGAAAGTGTATGTATGTGTTCAACAAACTAAAGGAGGCATTAATATCATCACCACCAGATTGGACACTTCCATTTGAAGTTATGTGTGATGTAAGCGACCAAGTTATAGGTTATATATTGGGCCAAAAGAAAGATAAAAGGTTGCATGCGATTTACTACGCCAACAAGATCCTTGTAAGACCTCAGCTAAATTACATCACTACAGAGAAGGAATTACTCATAGTAGTGTACGTGTGTGATAAATTTCGACAATACCTTTTAGGGTCAAAGGTAATTGTATTTATTGATCATGCAGCGTTAAAATACCTTTTCAACCAAAAAGATGCAAAACCAAAGCTCATTCGATGGGTGTTACTTTTACAGGAATTTGATATAGAGGTAAGAGATAAGAAGGGAGGAGAAATATGGCTGCAGACCATTTATCCAGACTAGAAGGAGGGGAATGCAAGCCAAGCAAAGATATTAATGAAAATTGATAAACCCTGATGTTACTTGAAAGTTTAACTGCACCATGGTTTGCCAATATCGCAAAATATGTTGTTAATGGTAAACTTCCTTTAGATTTATCTTAACAACAAAGAAAGAGATTCTTGCATGATTGTAACCAATATATATGGGATGAGCCAATTTTATATAAAGCATACCCTGATGGATTGATGCGTCAATGTGTTCTAGAGGAAGAAATGTTAGACATCTTAAAGCAATGTCATGAAGATCAATAAGCTGGATATTATAGAGCTAACAAATGGCCACTAGGAAACATGAGAGTGGATTTTATTGACCATAATTGTTTAAGGATGCTCAGACTTTTGTAGCATAATGTGATCAATGTCAGAGAATAGGTAGCATCTCCAAAAGAGATGAGACACCTTTATCCAACATTTTAGAAATGGAAGTCTTCGAGCAAAGGATAATTCATTGGTATGAGTATTCATTACATCATTGAAATAATTAGCTACCTCCTTGATAGTTATGCATTAATCTATATTTTTCTAAGTATTTGGTATATGTTTCCTACATAATAGTTGATTGTTGTTGTAATTTGGGATTTATTTTGTATGTTTTTGTTTAGTTTGATCTTCATTGTTGTTCTTTTATGTTTGATGTTAATTTAGGGTAAGAATTGATTATTTTTATATAGGAATGAAGATTGAGTAACTTGGAGATTGAGCTAGAGACCAAAGAGGAGAAGGAAAGAGGGAACTTTCTATTGCAAAATCTCACGATCATGGGAATCATGCCAATTCCCACGATCATGGGAAGTTTAATCCGAGAGACTATGCGGGGTTAATTAAACTTTAGGGTTTATGGACTATAAAACATATTAAGCCTCCATAAATGAAGAAGGACGAAAACCCTTTGTAAAAAAGAGCCTCCTTGAATGAAGAATACAAGTTTTAAGTCTTGAGGAAGGTGAAGATTCAAGGATTATTAACAACAATTGGGAAAATAGCAAATCAACATAAAAAATTCTAGATTTTTCCAAAGAAGAGAAGGAGTTTTCTTTATTCTATTTTTTGTGTTTTTATCTCTTCTAATGTTTGTAAGATGGTATATCTGAGTGTTGATGATGTTATGGAGACCGTGAGTGGCTGATTTAGTTTTAGGGATTACTTTTGAACTATTTTGTTAAACTCCTATTTAATTGAATTGAATGAAAGTTGTCTTTGATGATTGTCGATTGTACTTATATCTTGCAATAAATCGAGAGAGTGAGTAAGGTTATTTGTGTGGGATTGTACAACAAGAGTTGGCAACCTATAGACTTAACATCATCACATTAATTGATTAGTTAGAAGAGAGATCTCACTAATTCAATTAATCACTCATAGGATAGCTTAATATCTAGTTAAATTGGTGGAGTGATTGGGTAGGTTGAGAGATCATCCAATTGACTTCATTTAATTTGATTAGGGATAATTAATTACACCTTAAGAGAGGGTAGTTAATATAACTAAACATCTTAGGTGAGACACAATTTGATTAATAAAATAGGAGAAGACAAAATAGGGAGAAAGTGACCTCTAGTCAATAAAACCTTGAATTCAGATTTTCTGCATTTTGGTTTTGTCTATTGTTCATTATTAGTCTTTTAATTTTAATTTAATTTTCCAGATTATTTTTATTAAACAATTTCGTATCTTAAACAAAGTTTGATCTAAATTAAGTGGTATCTATGCATCAATCCCTGTGGGATTGATATCTGCTTTCTAACTACAAGTCACGATCTGTATACTTAGCAATTTTTTAGTGTAAAATGAGTAGATTGTTTTACAAAATTCACTCAACAAGTTTTTGGTGTCGTTGCTAGGGATTGATTGTTTAGCATCTTGTTTAATTTAGATTACTTTGATTTAAGAGTTTTTAATACTTTTTCTTATGTATTTGCAGGTGCATGAACACAAGGAGTACATAAAAAGCGACAGAAGTTAGTGAAGACGAGTTTCTCGATATCAAGAGACACAAAAGAGAGTTAAGAAGAGCAAAGCGTCTAAATTTTACACAGAGAGATATGGCTGAAGAAGGAGAGCAAAGAGGAGTTGAAAGAACATTGATGGACTTCATAAGGTTAGGATTCAGTCCTCAAGGAGTTACGAGACTGGTGGTTCAAGCCAACAATTTCGAGATAAAGCTGGCACTCCTCAACATATTACAGAACAGTGTACAATTCTACAGTCTATCCAACGAGGATCCGAATGCCCACATTGCTAATTTTTTGGAGATTTGTGACACTTTCCAATTCAATGGAATGTCTGATGATGTAGTCAAGCTGAGATTATTTTCTTTCACATTGAAAGATAGTGAAGGCATGGTACAACTCGGTGAATTCGGGGCAGATTACTACTTGGGAGCAGCTAGCCCAAGTATTCCTCGCAAAGTACTTTCCGTTGACTAAGACGATGAGGATCATTAAGGAGATCACAAATTTCCAGCAAAACGATGGGGAATCTTTCTATGAAGCTTAGGAGAGATTAAAGAATTGCAAAGAAGCTGTCCCCACCATAACCTTTCGAGGGAGTTCCTGCTGCAGACATTTTATAATGGCGTGAATCCGAGCATGAGAGGAACTATTGATGTAGTCGTCGGAGGTTGAGGAAGATTGTGGAAACAGCTTATGATCTTTTGGAGGAGTTGGCGAGCAACAGTTGCATGTGTTCTAACCAGAGGAGCAGATAGGGGCAGAAAGAACAAAAAGTTATGATATCCATTGACTCTGTTACTACTTTGCAAGGTCAGATTACAACCCTTACGAAGCAGTTGGACAACATGTAAGGAGCATCTTCCTATACAGCCAAAGCGATGCAAGTGCAATGTGAGTTGTGCGGGCAGAACAATCATGGCTCAGCCGAGTGTTTTCTATTGGGAGCTGGTGGTACCGAACAGGTAAATTACCTAAGCCAATCATAGAGAGGTAATAACCTGTATTCCAATACTTATAATCTGGGTGAAAAAACCACTTAAATTTTTCTTGGAGTAATAACAATGCAGGTAGCCAATCGAGATCACAAGGACCTCCAGGATTTCAGTAAGATCAAATTGGATCGATGGAGAGCAAGATGGACAAGATGATGGAGGTTTTAGGTTCCAAACTGTTAGATCAAGAAGAGAATCAGAAGAGGATGTTTGTTAGCCAGGAGGAAAGTCAGAAGATGATGGAAGTAAAAATTGACCAGATAGTGAAGAACCATGCATAATCCATCCATAATTTGGAGGTTCAAGTAGGTCAACTTGCTAACGCTTTATCTTCTAAAAGTGCAAGTAGTCTATTGCGCAACACCAAAGTCAACCCGAAGGAAAGGATCATGGCCATTAAGCGGACTCAGAAAAGGGGAATTAAACATGAGAAGGAAGATGGAGACAAGAGAGAAGGACAAACAGTTTTGGAAGTCCTTCCAAGTGAGATAGCAAGTGAGCCGATCAAGGAGCCTCAACCTGGGATTCCATATCCCATCTTTGCTCAGAGGAAGTCAAGTTCAAATAAAGCAATGAAAAACTGTAAGGAGGTTAAGTTAAGCCAAATTAAGGATATAACGAATTAACTCCAAACAAAGCTCACGTTAAAGGAACTAGTCAAGAAAGAGGTGAAGGAGCATATATCAGAAGGAAGTCCAAACATTGCACAAAAGAAAGAAGACCTATGGGACTTTTTCATTCCGTGCAGTATAAATGGATTTAACATAACTAGGGCATTTGTAGATTTGGGAGCTAGTATCAACATGATGCCCTACACTGTTAATTAGAATTTAGGTTTAGGAGAGCTAGAGCTCACCAAGATGTTGGTGAAAACAGCATAACAGAACAGTGCACCAGCCGAAGGGGATCATTAAAAACGTGCAAGTACAGATTGACATATTCATCTTTCCTACGGATTTCTACATAATGGATATTAGAGAAGACGTAGAAACTGCTATGGTTCTTAGGCAACCGTTCCTAGCTGCTTCTCGTTCAATTATTAATGTTGATGGGTGTGAACCGACACTGAGAGTAAGAAAGGAGTAATTAACTTTCAAGGTGTCAATGAAGGACTATCGTTCTCCTTTACCCCCAACGGATATCAAGGAACCTGAACCTCGAAAAGGACGGGAAGATATTGAGGACCTTGGGAACGCATTAAGAAAGAAACGATATCGTAGGAGAAGGCGAAGGAAGGAAAACCACAAGGAAGATGGAATTCATACCAAGGTAGCTCATGTGCAGAGTTTGAGATCAGTGTTTGCACTATCATTGAACCGTTTATTTGAGCCACCACGAGAAAAAAGAAGAGTTGAGTTACTGACGTTAAAAGAAGCACTGCATGGGAGGCAACCCATGGAATTCTACTTCCTTTTGACTATTTTTGCCTATTTTTTGTTTGATTTATTCGGTTATGATTAGGTTTGAATTGATTGATGTTTATTTGGATTTTGTTTGAATTTTAACTTGCTTTCTCTTTGAAATTCTTGTTGATAATATTAATTTCATGTGTTTATAGGTTGTGGGATCATTGAGAATGCATGCTAGGCTTTGAAGAAGGTTTAGAAGTGGAAGAATTGCACTAATTCCCACAATCGTGGGAATTCTCTACATAAAGTTTCTAGAGAGAAAACCCACAATCATGGGAATTGGTGTGATTCTCACGACCATAGGAATTCTCTCCAGAAAGTTTCTAGAGAGAAAACTAATCGTGGGAATGGAGGGTATTCCCACGATCGTGGGAATATCATCCAAGGGAAATTTTAAATTTCCCTCCCCCTCTTCTTATTTCATTCACTATTAAATTTTTCACTCTCTTTCTCTAACCTATGAAAACTCTCCTCCCACTCTCTAAAATCCTTCGTCTTCATCTAGATTCTTGGTATTTTCTTCATCTCTTTTCATTAATCTTGCAATCCTTTACTCTTCTCATGCATTAATCATTCAAAAATACAAGGATTTGGGTAAGATTTTTTTTCTCTATCTCTAAAATACGAAGTCACCCCTTTCTTTCTTATTTTTGCAAGTTTTAATCTTCCAATGCTCTAAAGAAGATGGCAACTCAAAAACTAACCGATGAATTGCGCCTTCAAGTCTCCGGTGAAGGTAAGCCTGATTTAGTGGTAGCTTATCATGCTTCATTCCCCATTTATTTAAAAGAAGAAGGTATGAGTTTTCGAGACCTTAGAGATAAGGAATTGATCACTCCTCGATATTTTGATTTTGAATTGTTAGAAACCATAGGAGTAAGGTGAAAAATTGAGCGACTAGCTATGAACATAGGTTGGAATAGGTTCATTCGGTGTAACGTGCCTATTTACCCTATGATGACCATAGAGTTATTTGGTAATGTTTATAAATTGGATTATAGTCATTTGTGCACTTTTCGATTTTTCAAACACTAAAGTTTTAAATGATCATGATAACTTTTATCTGGAGGATTATTGGAAAACTCTAACGGGTGAAGAAAAATTTGACTCTAGGAATGCACCGAACACTTTAATCCATAGTATCGAGCATTTACTTTTACATAAATTTATGTGCTTAACTGTGTTTAATAAAAATGAAAGTAATAAATACTCGACCAAAGAACTTTTCTTTTTGTCATGCATGGATCAAAAAATAAAAATCAATACACCTTTTAGGATTTTTTTGATCAATAGTGAGTGTTATGAATAAAAAAAGCTTATATTTTGGCATTTCTCATATTGTAACTACTTTGGCTTTGTTTTATAATCTTGATGTGGAAGATGTGCATACAACTCGATACGATATATTTAACATATCTTATTTGAGGTGCTCTGAGATTATGGAGTTCTATTTTATAGATCTCTGAAATCCTCAGATGCGTACTATAGTGAAGAATAGGAGGAGCACAGATACAGCCGCTTCCTAACCCTCCATATCCCAACCAGTCCCGAAGCTAGACAAAGAAGTAGTGGAGGAGGAACCAAGTGCACCAGCGAAGGTCAACTGATTTCATCAAATCCTCGACCAAATGGCCTCTAATCAGCAACCAATGACATCGTAACTCAATGAGCTCGGCACCTAAATGCTGTAAGTCCATAAGGAGCAGAGCTATTTGAAGAAGTAATTCCTCAAGTTCTTTAAAAGGAATAATTTTGAAGCTCCTTCGCCAACATCGTCGCCACCGCAATCCCCATAAGCTTTTCTTACCCTACACTTTTAAATTTTGTTATTTCTTTTGTTTAGTTTTATGTCTTTTTTTTGGTTTGCTATTATTTTTGTTTGGTTTGATTTCTTTTGTTTGGTTTCACGTCATTTTTCTTTGGTTTTATATCATTTGTTTGGTTTGCTGTCATTTTTGTTTGGTTTGATTTCTTTTGTTTGGCTTCATGTTGCTCTCTTTTGTTTGGTTTACTGTCATTTTTTGTTTGGTTTGATGTCATTTTCCCTAATTTTATGGTTGACTTGTCACATTTAGGACAATGTGATCTTTAAGTGTGGGGAGCTGACATTAACTTTCTCGATTGTATTGTTCGCATTTTGTTAAATAGGATGCATGTTTAGGCATATCATGTTGTTTTATGTAAGTAATGGAACCGCACTTGAATCATTTTGATGGGTATTTCCATAAGATTCTGTCATACTAATTGAAATTAGATTGAATGCATGCTTGAACTTGGATTAGGCTACTTGAGTAAAAAGTGAACGATGTTGAGTGATGAAAAGTAGTTGGTTACATAAGCCTACTCACAATTTGACATTTGAGCAACGAGATAGTGTAGAGATGCATAATGAATTTTCATTTGAGCCTATAAGACTCCATTTATAGTCATTATATTTCTTTATTGTGTGATGCTTCCTTAGGTTATTACCTTCAAAACTTGCTTTGAATCTGTTTGAGTTTACTAGATGCATGCTTAATAAAGATGATTAAGGCCCTTTTTGTGTTAACCCTTAGCTTAAATGACCTACCCTTTGATTATCCCTTGCTACCCTGTTGAGCCTTAACCTTTTGTTTCTTGAAAATACCCAAAAAATTTAAAACCTGAAACCCCCATTAACCTACCCATTCATAAGCTTAGTTTAGTATTAAGTAATACATTACTTGGAATCATTGTGAAAAATTTTACTGAGATGAGTTGAGGATACTTCTGTTGTGAATTACATTGTATTTAGTTGCTATTTTATTCATAGGTTCTTTCATATATTAAGAAAAAGAAAAAAAAGCAAATAAAAAGGAAGAACAGTTGAGTAGCATCAATAAGTGTAGAATATTAGCATAATTACATTTATATCTCGGAGTTATGTTTTGTTATCCCTTTTTACCTGCTTTTTACTTTACGAATCCTTGTGGTTAACCCTTTACCCTCTTTACCCACCTTAACCCTTACCACATTACAACCCTAAATAAGTCCTTTTGATCTATTTATGCATGCAATCAT
>JAOQMS010033557.1:0-14681 GCA_027563885.1 Erythroxylum longipes | reverse complement strand
TTGTATCATGGACTTCATTAATTCAATTTAAGATCAATATCAATTCATATATATATAAATGAATATCAAATCAATGAGAAAATGCCTATTGTTTTATTAATCAAAATAAAGTTTGTCCAAAATTACTCAAGGTGATTGCTTTAGAGCACTACTCTAACAAAAAATGTATTATTCAGATGGAATGATGAATGCCAAAAGATTTATGAGGAGTTACAACATCAGTTAACTACAGCACCGGTGTTAGCTATTCCATCTGGATCAGGAGGTCATATAGTGTATAGTGATGCTTCACAACAGGGATTAGGATGTGCACTCATGCAGTATGGCAGAGTAATTGCATATGTATCGATATAGTTAAGGTCTCACGAATTTAACTATCCGGTGCATGATTTAGAACTTGTTGCAGTGGTATTTACTCTGAAAATTCAGATACATTATTTATATGGAGAGACATTTTAGATATTCATTGATCATAACAGTTTGAGGTGTTTGTTAAGTCAGAATGAGTTGAATATGAGACATCGATAATGGATTGAATTGCTCAAAGACTATGATTGTGTAATAATGTATCATCCCGGTAAAGCTAATGTTGTAGCTAATGCATTAAGCAAGAAATCCAATAGTAGTGTGGCACAAACGTTGACATCGAGGTTACCAAACCTAGTACAATTAAAAGCATTGAATGTTGAGTTGAATTTGGGGCAGAATGAGGCATTGTTAGCTACATTGAAGCTTAGGCTGATGTTATATGAATGGATCAAAAAAGCCCAAAGTAAGCATCCTGAATTAGTGAAGCTTATTGATAATTTGAAAGTGAATATGAATTTCAAGTTTGAATTGAGAAATGATACATTATGGTTGAAGCAGAGATTGTGTGTACCCGATGTGGATGAATTGAGAAAAGAGATTATGGACGAAGAACATATAGCAACCTATATTATGCATCCTGGTATTACTAAGATGTATAATGCGCTGAAACAACATTTCTGGTGGCTAGGGATGAACAAGCAAGTGGCTAAATGCTTGACATGCCAACAGATTAAGGTAGAGCATTAGGCTTTAGTTGGGAAGCTACAATCATTACCTATTCTGGAGTGGAAATGGGAGTAGATCATTATGGATTTTATTATGGGTTTATCGAGAACTCCGAGGCAACATGATGCCATATGGGTCATCATTGTTAGATTGATGAAGTCAGCTCATTTCTTATCTGTGAGGGAGAATAATACACTGGATCAGTTAGCCCGAAGATATATGAATGAAGTAGTGAGATTACAAGGAGTCCCATTGTCTATTGCATTGGACAGAGATCCTAGATTTACCTCAAGATTTTGGGGTAGTTTATAGACAGCATTGGGTAAGAAGTTAAACTTCAATACAACATTTCATCCTTAGACAGACAAACAAAGTGAGAGAACTATTAAAGCTATTGAGGATATGCTTAGAGCTTATGTTTTGGAGTTCCAAGGAGCATGGGATCAGTATGTAGCTCTGATTGAATTTATATACAACAATCATTATCACAGTAGTATCAGTATGGCACCATACGAGGTGTTATATGGTAGAAAGTGTCGTTCGCCTTAGTATTGGGATAAAGAGGGAATAAGGATTGTTGAAGGCCCAGAACTGATTCAAGATACTATTAATAAAGTGAAATTGATTCGTAGTAGAATTAAAGTAGTGCAAGATAAACAAAAGAGTTATGTGGATTAGCATTGTAGAGATATAGAGTATCGAGTAGGAGATAGAGTGTTTCTGAGAGTATCCCTTTAGGGAGGAGTGTTGAGGTTTAGTAAAAAGGTTAAATTAAGCCTTAGATACATTGGTCCATTTGAGATTATTAAGAGAGTTGGACCATTGGCTTACCAATTAGCATTACCAATAGAGATGCCTCAAATTCACCATATGTTTTATGTCAGAATGCTCAGGAGATATCGGTCTGATCCTACACATGTGTTACTGACTTAGGAGGTTAAAATTGCAACTAATTTGAGTTATATTAAGGAATCGGTTAAGATAGTGAGCTATTAGAATAAACAATTGAGAAATCGAGTGATCCCAAAGTGAAAGTCCTTTGAAGGAATCATTCAAGTGAAGAAGCTATATGGGAAACGAAGGAGAACAAGAGGAATCAATACCCCCATCTGTTTGATCAATCAGGTAAGAATTTTGAGGACAAAATTTCTTATGGGAGGAGAATTGTAATAACCCATTTTCCATACTAAGGGTTAGGACCCTAGACTACTGTATATGAGAAATAATGTTAAAAAAATTATAAGGTGAATTGCATTCATATGCATATCATCAGCATACACATATGAATTTAAATTTTTGTACACATTACAAATACTGTATATGCACTCAATTGACATATTCCTGGGTATGAACAATTTAAATGATTATGATGTGAATTGTGAATTATGAATTTTTATTTCTTTAATTTTGATATGATGGTTTTAGTTATTAATTTAGAATTTATTTGTTACAATCAAGAGATTTATAAAATTATGTGTATTTTTGGACTAGGAAAAATACGAAGTGGCAAGACAAATTGATACATGGTAGTAGAAACATGTGGCAAATAGTAGCAAAAATAAATGACATATGGCATTAGGATTTATTGACAAGTGACATAGAAATTTGGGTGACAAATGGCATGGAAATTGAGAGACAAACGGACTAGTTATTAAAAGACCAATGGGAACTATAAAAACGTGACAAGTGGCAAGCGACAAGTGTCACAACACTTGCCACTCACCACTCATCACTCATGACATGTACATTGAAAGACCAACTTTTATCGTCTTTTATTTTGTTTCTAAAAGTTTATCTTCTTCATTTTCTCTCTTCTTCATTCATGACACTCACTTTCACCAACCTTTAATGTTAAACTTTGCAATCATCCTTCACTAGCCACTCCAAGTTGTCGTTGCTTTCACCTTATTGATGAAACCCATTTCTCTTTCCATCTTGCTCTTAAATATGTTAATAATCATATGAGCTTGTAAGCTAGGTTTTCTTGCTAATTTGAAGAGCTTTGGAGTTTAACAAGTAAGATCTTGTTCTTCATGGCTTGATTAAATGAAACATATATGATGATAGTTTAGAGATAGAATGAATATGATAATGTTGTTGATGAGTGCTGGAAAATTTAATGAATAAATGGTTATAAACATGTTCTATTTTTAGATGTATAAAAACGTGGATCATTGGTTATTATAATGATGAATTAGATTAAGTTTTGAAGGTAAAGAAAAGGCTAGTGTAGCGTTCCTAAAATCAGAGGAACTAGGATTTATGTATGATAATGAATGGTGATGTTCCATTTTGTTTTTATACAGATGATAAACCATAGTTTATGGATTGTTTTTTGATGATATTGAGATGAAATTAAGATAAAAATGATGAGGATATGATGTCTAAATGATGAACTATGCATAAGATGAGTTGGATGTAACATAAAAAGTTAAAATCTAGAGAAAAACAAGGAAGAATTGGCTGGGATTTCTCGGATTACATAACCCACAATTATGGGAATGCCTCCACAATCGTGGGAAATGCAAGGAAAGGGCTAGAAATTCTCGGATGGCTTAACCCAAAATCGTGGGAAGTCCTCCATAATCATATGAAAGGCCCTTAATGTGAATTCTTCTCCTTTGAGTGATGTTTGAACCAACTAATGATAAGTTACTTTACTATGGTGTATTTAGTCTTGATTGAGGCTTGAAATGAACCTAGTCTGATGCATGATTAGTTGATAAAATGTTTGAAATGTTTAGGTTGTTAATTGAGGTTTTAAATTAAGAATAGATTGATGATATCAATTTATATGAAATCTGGAATTTTAAGGTCATTGTAGGAATGAAGTATTCTTAGGAATGCTAATGAGATCCAAAGGTGAAGAATGATGTGAATTAAGTAAGAATGAATCAGAATTTAGATATTATGTGATCATATAATGCTAGAATAACATTAGTGAATGATTGATTGATGAGTTTAGAATAATTAAATATATTTGAGGTACAAACCTAAGTGCAAACTAGACATATACAAGTTATAATGTTTGAATGATCATAAGTTGCGATTAAGGATACATACTTGAGAATAGTCAATTAAGCATGCATTGATCATGACATATATATACATGTGCATGGTTGAATACTTATGTGAATGATCAATTTAGTAATATGTACAATATATGTGTATTGCATGAATTGTACGCACAAGTCGAATGCCAACATCCAGACATTGCCGGTTTATCGAGGCAATAGCTAATCTGGAGCTTATAGTGAGTCAACCTAGATGTTTATCACTAGGATTAATTTATTTCAATTTAAATTTTTAGCTATTAAGTTGTAATTGATACGATTGACAATTTCAGACATTAATGGTCTAAGGAGTTTGATATTTGGGAATGTATTAGAAGTGTTTCTGATTAAATGTGAATTGGGAAAAATAAGTGTACTCAACAAAAATTTTGAATGCCGGACTTAAGTTCGATGAAATCTTCTTAATTTGAAACGGATTAGATAAAGGAAGTTATGACCAGAGTGGCTAGTGAAAAAGAGCGTAAAGCTAAAAATGTGTATAAAGAGTCACAGGCTCAGTATGAAAATGAGTTTGGTATCCACAATAGATGTGGGACAATTATTGATGAGCTCGGTATCCACAATAGATATGGGATAATTAAAAAGCTGCTCGGTTACAACAAAGTAACAGTGAAAGTGGAGTCTCATAAGCGTTGGCATATATAATTTGATGTGTTATATGAATATTTAAAATGAACTATTTGAACTATTATGAAATGAAATGTGATGTGATATTCAATATTCATGATGTGATTTGATTTTAAATTAAATGGGGAATTGTCTTTTTGGTTTGATATGAGTGAGCACGTCAATGATGGTTCACTCACTGAGTTCACAAAACTCATCAAAATTGCAACATTGATTTTTAGGTAAGAGAGAGGAGACCTAGCTATTAGGATACTCTAGAAGAAGTATAATACTGCTTTTTTGGACTTAAGGAATAGCTTATAGGTTGATCAACTAATATTGAGGAATTAGACAGAGTACTTTTGTATAGTGTTCTCATTTCATGTAGAATGTTGTAAAGAGTAACAAACTCTAAGATATTTTTGTGATACCGTATATATGGATTATGTAACAAAATGCTACATTTCATAAATGAAATGAGGAGCTTGATCTTTGTAATTACTGATGTCATGTATGATGCCATATAAAGTGAATATGATTGCTTTAACATGTTGCTTTCATAAGGTATGTTCTTGATTGTCCTTGAGAAGTTCAGGCATGTGTCTTGTGGAGGTGGTGTGTTACAGAGATGGTTTACCACCATATTTTCTGGCCCCTTCTTATCTCTAATATATAACACACACATACCTTCTGGGAGGATATGCAGATGCTACACAAAACAGAACTAAAGTAATCCAATTCATACTAAAGCATTTCTAGAAACTCAAGGAGCATAGATTTCATTCATCATTGGTTGGGTCATAATTAGAACACAACATACAAATTATACTTATTACATACAAGCCTTAAATCCAATTCCAAATTGTATTAATTAAGTTTTTTTTTACAAACCATTAAGCAAAACACAAAACACAACATATCTCATTACATTGAAGAAAAACTCAAAACAAAATGAACATTTCCTGAACAAAACACAATCTTCACAACCACTGCGGTTGTCTTTGTCCTAGTCTCAAGTCTTCTTATCAAAACCTACATAGGGGAAAAACCACCGTGCTAAGCATATAGATTAGTGGGGAATAACTAAATAACATATAATCTGATGATTGTTTCTAACAATCCTCTAGCATTCACATGCAATGAATCATATCAAATCCTAGACAATCGTTAATTGTTCAAATTACTGAACATTCAATAACATTTGCTTCATATCAGAATATAACATATTAGAACATAATATATACTTACTTCATATTTATAAGTATCTAAACAGAATCAGAATCATAAAACTCATATCAGTGTTTAGTTGTATCAGAATTTATCTTATTTCAAAATTGGACATATATCAGAATACAAAGTAAGTTAGTCTGCGAATCCCTTTTACAGAAGTGGGTAATAGGACCAAAACAGGAGATACCTATTAGTATCATAAAACAGGAGAGACTTATGTCTCGATACTGCAGTGCCCTTATCAAAAGACACCGAAGTGTCAATATCAGGAGAGATTATGTCTCAGACACTAAATTATCATTATTAGGAGACACCAAAGTGTCGACACCTTAAATGTGTCCAGGAGCAGCTGCTAACCCTTCTAGGCATGCTTATTTACCCACGACTAGGACTTGACAGTGACAATCCATTTCAGATTTCATAATCACAAGAAAAAGTTGTTATGTCTTTATTCTACCTTCCTCAAATTGACCATATATATATGCACATCCAACTAATCATACCTTATAAGCATAAACATTTGCAATAATGTACCATTAAAGGCATTATGTACTTACACATGCCATATCATGACACAAAGTTCCAATTTGTAACCAATCACATTCAATTTGCATCACATAAATCCTTTGAAACACATTGGTATTCATAAGAAACACATTCATCTTTAAACACATAATTCATTTCAATATTTGACCCATTATTAATTAACCTCACATTCTTTAAGTAATTATCTTCATTAATAAACCATAACTCAATTACCTTTTACTCCATTAATCTAACATCATATGGGTTCATTTTTAATCTCAATTAAGTTCAATTAAACCATTGTTAAAAAGTCCTAACCTTATATATATGAACAATTGCACAAAACTAAGTTTTTCACGTTCCTAATCCTTTTCTAGATTTGCTACAGACAAATTTTGAGTCAATTTTGTATGGCCATTTTGACACAGAAAATGAGGTTTCTGGGAAATAATTTCTCTAAAAAATTGTTTATTTATGTCTTAAGTTGCTATAGCACTAAAAATTAGATCATTTGAACTTCTAAATCATGAGATATAAGCAAAATATCACAAGCTGCTTGAAAACAGGGGCAGCATTAGGTGACCTTTTTTGATATGAATTTCCAAGGTCCTAAAGCCAGAATTAAGATAGAGTCTCAACTAAAGTTAATTATTTATATGTCTTAGGTTTCATATGAAACAAAAAATCACATAATTTGAGGTCTTTAGGCTGAGTTATGACTAAAACCATGTGACTGACTCAAACACACCGTAGACAGAATTCTACTACATAATATTCTCTTGTCATCTTCAACCAATTCTATCTAAAATAACACCAAATTAACAACAAAGAAACATCTAAGAAAAAATTGCACATCCAAACGAATCTTTACATCCTTTCAATCATACACAAATATAGAAATCAACTAAGTGAAATCCCAAAACTTAAAATTGGCAAAGAAGTTCTTCTAATGTTTTTCCTTCCCTTTCTGTTTAGTTTTGCTTGACTCACTAAGTGAAAAATGATGGGATGAAGAAGGTGAAATAGAGAGGAGAAAAACATGAAGTTAAGCCATCAAATTTTCGTCCATCTTCCTTCTGCATATGCCTTTTCATGAATTTTCTAGTCTTAGACACATGTTTCAATCTCAATGGTCCATATGTCACAATCCTATTGGACCATATGTTACAATCCTTTTGGACCATATGTCACAATTCTATTGGACCATGTGCTGCAATTCTATTGGACCATATGGTACAATTCTATTGGACCATGTGTTATAATTCTATTGGACCATGTGTTATGATTCTATTGGACACACATGCTTTAATCTTATTATCCATAAGTTAACTTTAGGAAAATTGCATATTGGTCGTTCTTCTTCCTTTAATTCCCACATTTGCCTATGATCTTATGAATTACTTTCATTCCCATATTTCTTAATTTTCTAATGACATAAATTTCATGCAATTTGGTTAATTATATCAGAAGTTATACCCCAAAAACCACAGGCTATTTGAAAATAAGGACAACAGCCAAAACTCAATTTCAAACCAAAATTCAAAAATCTTAGAGCTAGAATCAGATTTGGGTTCCTTCATGAAAGTTTTAGATATATGTCTTTAGATTCATCTCCAGTTAGATTTATCCAATTTAGATGTATTCAGACCAAGTGATGGCCAAATTACAGAAGTATATTCAGTGGAGCCTATCCATTCAATGAGGTACACATCCCAAATCAACTTACTTCGATCTTATCATGCAAGAGCAACTGAAAAATACATCCAATTTAACCAAAAACATTCCATTTACTTACGGAATGCTTGTTCTCTCAATTCCCCTCACATCAAAGTCATAAATCCGAGAAAAAATATAAAAAATTTCTATACATATTTCACCTATAAGTATGTATGTCTGTGCCGAAGCGAACAAATTATCCATTTATCATAGTCTTTTACATTAGGTACATTTAGATCTCTTACTAAGATGTGATTAATTCATTATGTTCACTTTTTAATACACTCTAGACATGCTATAATACTTCCAGGGTATATGATGGGGCATTACATGATCTCTAAGTCAAATTTTAAAGGAGGAGAATCGATCTGATGAGCCTCAGTTTTATATTCTTCTTAATGAGCAAGTATCGTAAAGCTATATGGTCAAAATAAACAATCAATTTAACACCAAGCAAATATGATCAAAATTTTTCCAAAGAAAAAGCCAATAATAAGAGTTCTTTTTCAGTAGTGGAATAATTCGATTGTGATGGGTTTAGAGTCTTGGAAGCATAACAAATGGCATGCAAAGCTTTTCCCACTCTTTGCTCTAGAACTGGCCCTATTAAATAATCACTTGCATCATACATGATCTCGAAGGGGAGGTTCTAATCTGGTAGTTGAATCACTGGTGGGGATGTCAGAAGCTCCTTAAGTTTGTTGAATTCTTCCTTACACTTTGCATCAAACTCAAAGGATACATTTTGTTGTAAAAGCTTGCATAGTGGTGCGGTTATCTTTAAAAAGTCCTTAATAAACCTTCGATAAAAACCTATATGCCCATGAAAAGAATGCACTTCTGGAATAGTAGAGGGGTAAAGTAAAGAAGAAATAAGATCAACCTTAGATTTTTCTACCTGAATACCCCTAGTAGATATAATATGGCCTAAAACCATTGCTTAATCCACCATAAAATCACATTTCTCCCAATTTAGTACAAGGTTAGTTTCTATTCATCTTTCCAAAATAATAGTAAGATTATCAAGACATTCATCAAAAGAAGGTCCATATACACAAAAATCATCTATGAATTCCTCAATAATCTTCTCAACATACTTAGAAAAAAATGCTTACCATACACCTTTAGAATGTGGCGGGTGTATTATATAATCCAAACGGCATCCTTCAGTAAGCGAACGTACTGAATATGAATATGAATGTGGTCTTCTCCTAATCTTTTGGTGAGATCAAAATCTGAAGATAACCTGAAAAGCCTTATAGAAATAGATAATAATTATAGCCAACCAATTTCTCAAGCATCTGATTAATAAAAGGAAGGAGAAAGTGATCTTTAAGAGTTGCAGAATTTAATTTCCTAAGTCAATATATACTCACCATCCAGTTTGCACTTGAGTAGGAACTAACTCACCTTCCTGATTTTTCACAACAGTAATCTAGACTTCTTTGGAAGCACTTAGATAGGACTTACCCACTTGCTGTCGGAGATCGGGTAAATTACCCTAGCATTGAGAAGCTTTAGCACCTCATTCTTCACAACTTCCATCATTGGAGGATTCAACCTATGCTGAGCTTACCTTTTAGCCTTAACAAAATGTAGCGCATGCACATAGATGGACTTATCCCTTGAATATTTGCAATAGTCTACCCGATGTCTTTCTTATGCTCTCTCAGCATTCAAACCAAGTTGTCCTCTTAATTTGAAGTCAACTTCATTGAAATGATGATAGGAAGATTTTGTTTATCTCTCAAATAAACATACTTCTAGTGTCTAGGGAGTGGCTTCAATTCCAATTCCAGTGCCTGCACAATAAAATGTAACAACTTTTGGTGAGATTCTGATAGTCTTATAGAAGCCAAATCATATCTTTTTAGAGAGTTTTCCAACGATTCCAGAGCAACCATTAATTCCATAAGCTCTTCTCCCATCTTAACATCAGTGTTGGCTTCTACTTCTATATCCTCAGTCAAAATTGTTTCTAAATGATCCTTGTAACTTAATTTAAACATTTCCTATATGAAAGGATCAATCACATCAACAAAAAAAACATGATAATCATCAGAAGGATGCTTCATGGCATTAAAAATAATATTATAATGAATCAGTTCCTCGATCAAATTCCATTATGAAGGTTCCCTCACAAACATCTATCTTAGTTTGATGCATATTAAGAAATGGTCTCTTTAATAAGATAGGTATTGGATTATACGAAGTGCCATCATTCATATCCACAACATGAAAATTTGCTAGAAACACTAGCTTATTTCTGCAACAAAACATCCTTAACCACACCATCAAGATAAAGCATTATTGTGGTTAACCAATTGTATGATCACACTTGTTTCTTTTAATGAACCCAAATTCAAAGAAGCATAAATCGAATGAGGCATAACATTAATTGAAGAACCTAAATCCAATATAGCTTTATTGATTACGTTATTCCCAATTTTGCAAGGAATGGAAAATACACCAAGGTCCCAGCATTTTAGGGGCATCTTCTTTCTGCATAACGAAGACACATTCTCACCCATCATTACTTTTTCATCACCCCTCATTTTCCTCTTATGTGCATATAGTTTTTTAAGGAATTTGGCATATCTTGGTACTTGCTTGATTGCCTTGAGCAAAGGTATATTGACTTACACTTTTCGGAAAGTTTTCAATATCTCTTTATCCTTCTCCTCCTTGTTCGGTCTTTTTAACTTGCTCAAAAAAAGGTGGAGGATTAGTCTTAATAATATTGAGAATTTCAATTTTTACTTTCCTTCTTGATGACAAATTTTTTCCTTTCTAATTCCTCCTCGATCTCTTCCTCGGTAGTAATCCTTGGCGGAGTTCTCATGGGACCCTCTATCTCTTTTCCACTCCTCAGGGTTATAACGCTGACATTCTTCATATTCATTTTGGTTTAGATGGTAGCTTTCCTCCACTTTGTGATTCGAGACGATTTAGCCTCACCACCATTTGACCTATTTGATTTTCCAAATTCTTTATACTTGCTTTCACCTCAGGCTGAATCTATTGTATGCACTGTTGAAATTGTTATTGTATGCTCTGTTGAAATTGGATATTATTAGTAGTAAAAGTTTTAGTCAATTCTTCCAAAGAATTACCTGGCCTAGAAGATGAGGCTCCCTGTGCTCCTTATTGCCTTGGTTTAAATCCTTGTGCTACTGACCAATGATTTTGGAAGTAATTTTTCTACCTATTCCCTTCGTAGCTAAAGTTGGGGTGATCTCTCTAGCCTAGGTCATATGTTTGCTAGTATAGGTTGTATTTATCTAGGAAGTTCCCTCCCGTGGCATTCACATACTCCATACTTCCTTGTTGTAATGTTAGGCACTCATCATTTAGATGGCTTGTGTTCGAACATATCTCGTACACTTTCACTTGTTTTTGTCCAACTGCAATCTGTCTAACAAATGATGATAGTTCATCTAAACGATGTTCGATGGATGAATTACTTACCTCGTGTTGGGTTAGCCATGGTTGCATGCAACACATGCATATGGATGCAGCGAAAGTGTCGGAATCAATATTTCAACACTGTGACAACCCCAAATCCACAAGATCGAACATGTATGCATAGATATGTATCAAAGAATATGAAATGTAAACTTTTTACCTTGTGTATCTCCTCCTTTCTTGTTTCTTCTTTTTGTTTGGGTTGTTGCAAACACCAAACCCTTGCTTGTTCACCCAATAACATGCAAAAAAGGAAAATGAAACAATGTGTAAGGGTTTTAGAACACCAAACTTGATGAATTCAAGTAGATGTTCAATATGGGAGATAGATCAAGGTTCTCTTGCATGCATGTAATATTTATTCAACAATTGCATAAATTTGCATGAATATAACTTAAGAACACTTCTCACTCTCTCTAGAACTCTTTTAAAACCCTTTCTCTATCAATTGAGTGTGTAAGAAGTGAAGGAAGTTCGCGTACATAAGTGAAGAACTCACTTATATACTATTTCGCACCTTCTGTCACGATCGTGGCTTTGTTTGCGATAATCGTGGCATGTCTCGCCTTCGGCCATGATCGTGGCCCTTTAAGGCACAATCATGTTGCTTGCTTAAAATAGGCCATACACACTTGTTTTTCATTCAATCTTTTATGCATATGATCCTTTGGCTATTTTAGGCACTTGAATTAACCCTTAATTCTAACACGTCATGAATGGTTTCATAATGCCTATTTGCCATAATATAAGTAGATTAATGCACAAACTATTTGATAGTAAATTTTCCAACTTATGAACCTTTCTATAGACAATTACCGTGTAATTTGTCCTTTCACCATACTATACCCCACTTGGTTCGAAGTATGGGTTATATGTCAACTCCCACTAGACCGACTACATCACATTTAGTCCAAGTGATGTTAGTTCTTGTCCTATGATCTCATTGCACTATGTGTCATTGAAGACTCTCTTTATGACACATAATTGCTCTGGCCAGAGACTCTCGAATAATGACCTTGACAAGAGGCCGTGGGTATCATCTCCTTCTATCAAGAGTGGTGGATCCTTTATTGGCTACTCAATTACTTTCGAATACAAATAGTTATACCTAATCATCACCTTAAGAGCAACCTAGTCTTGAGGTAATAAGGAATGGTGTCAAAGAACAGGATTTATATTCAAGATATCCCTAAGTACCTCAAGTTTAAGGATATTTGCACCATCACTATGACGATAATCTAATGGAGGGTCATCCAATGTACTTACTACCCTTAGTAAGCATCCACATATTAACTTTAATCATCTCATGTTTAAAGTTTATGAGATCCATTGCTTGATCAAATTAAGGAGTGTAATATGTACTAGTCTATCTAGATTAATAATTTCCTTTCTTATTAATCTTATGAGTAGGGATTATTTAGATACTAACATAATTGCATATGATAGAAATCTTATTATCATGATCTCATTATGATTTCCTTCATACTATTTTTTGTATCATGGAGTTCATTAATTCGATTCAAGATCAATATCAATTCATATATAAAAAATATCAAATCAATGAAAAAAAGCCTTTCTCTTTATTCATCAGAATAAAGTTTGTGCAAAAGTGCTAAAGGTGATTGCCTTTAGAGCATTACTCTAACAATCTACCATTTACATTAAAGCCAATCGCCTTTGTATCTAATACCATAAGCGAGTACATAAAAATCAAATTTTATTTGCAGAAGTGGCTTAGTCAAAGGATCAATGATGTTCTAATCTGTAGGCACTCTCTCTATCTTCTCATCACCTATAGTAATTATCTCCCTGATCAGGTGATATCTCTTGAGTACGTGTTTGGACCTATGATGAGAACTCAGTTCCTTGGCTTGTACAATAGTCCCATTTTTGTCACAGTAGAACAATATTGGGTCTACTATGCTAGGAACCACTCCAAGTTCGATGACGAACTTCTTGATCCAAATAGCTTCTTTTATGACTTATGTAGCAGCAATGAACTCTGACTCAGTCGTCGAATCTACAGTCTTCTCTTGTTTGGAACTCTTCCAACTGACTGCACCACCATTCAGTGTGAAAACATAACCTGACTAAAATTTGGAGTCATCTTGGTAAGATTGAAAACTGGCATTTGTATGCTCGCTCAATGTAAGATCTCCATTTCCATACATCAAGAATATATCCTTAATCCTTCTCAAGTACTTTAGAATATTCTTGACAGCCACTCAGTGACCCTTATTAGGATCTGACTGATATCTACTCATAACACTTAGAGTATAAGATATATCGGATCTTGTACAGCATAGCATACATGATTGATCCTACTGCCGAAGCATATAGGATCATACTCATGTGAGTCCTCTCATCTTGTGTCTTGGGACATACTGATTTTGAGAGTTTTCTCCCATGAGTCATGGGAAGAAACCCTCTCTCGGACTACCTCATGCCAAACCTATTTAGCACTTTGTCTATGTATGTTGATTGTGAAAGACCTATAGCAACTTCCTTGATCTGTCTCTATAAATCTTTATTCCCAATATATAAGTTGCTTCTCTAAGGTCTTTCATGGAAAAATTACGAGACAACCAAACTTTAACTGATTACAAAATTGAGACATCATTTCCTATAAGTAATTGTTGGGAAATCGGATAGGGATCTGATCTCGACCACAGTGAGATAATTATGAAAATTTTTTTGCAATGTTTGATTTCCCAAAAAACTAAGATCTATTTAATTCTATAAAATGGTCAACACAAGTCATAATAAAGTGAAAAATTAATTCGTACCTTATTCCGAAGCTCGATCTTCATTTAGTCATATCCCTCGAAGTGTTCTCGAAAATAATCCGCCCAACAACCGTAGCCGCACAAGTGTCTAGCCTCTAACAGTATCCACATAACAGGTTTAGAGAACTTTGTAACTCTTACAGAGAGGGTTAAGCATGAATTACTAACTCCATAGAGCTTAAGCCTATTTATAATAAGCTTTGGACGTTTTAGTAATTTAATTGAAATTAAATTCTAATTTCAA
>JAOQMS010033546.1:0-14682 GCA_027563885.1 Erythroxylum longipes | reverse complement strand
CAAGCATGCATGCAAGGGTTAGACTCCGAGCTCGGGGTCTAACAGAGTTGGTATCAGAGCATGAATGGAAGTATGAACAGGAGTTAGACTCTGGAAACGGGGTCGCACACAGTGTGGTATCAGAGCAAGCATGAATAATCAGGCAAGTCTGAGTCGGACTCCGATAACGGGGTCTGACAGAGTTGGTATCAGAGCAAGGATTTAGACTCCGGAAACGGGGTTCGACATTTTAAGCAAAAGGGGTAAATCCTAATTGCCTTCATCATTTCAACATTTGCATAAGATTGTGTGATCTTAACTAGTATTTGCAAGCAAGTTCTAGAGCTCCTTGATCATGAAAGAACACTCTCAACAAAGAATACTTGAATTTGGTGTTTAATATTTCGAAAAGGCTCAAAACCTTACCAAATGAAAGGTGTCATTCATCTATCATAACAAGCTATTGTCCTTTTAACCAAAATTAAGTCAATTAGTCTAAGCATCTAAATATACTCATTCACTCATATTATGCATTTATAATCCATATTGAGTTCATTTAATAACCATGCATCTCTAACTACTATATGGGAAAACAAACACACAACACACAAATAATAATTTTTTCCTTTTTTAAACTAATACTCCCCCCACACTTGAACATCACTTTTCCCTCGATGTGATAAGAAAATGAAAGAAGGATCCAAGAGGAAAAAGAACAAAAGTAAGGACAAAGATGAAAATGAAAAGAAATTAAAACAACAAGCAATAAAAAGCGAAAGGATAGAAACACGATACTAAGATAGGGGTGGAGGCTGTCTGAAGTGAGCATTCAAATTGTCCATGAAGGATCGAATCTTTGTCATTCTAGCCTCAATGTTGTGGAGCTTGTCATTTGTTCATTGTTCAAATACTATCAACTGATTTAGCAGTGATTAGTACTCCACGGAAGTAGTTGAAGAAGTCTTATGCATTTGTTCAGGTCGTAGAACATCATCTTTTTGTTCAGCTTCCATTTTTGCAACTCGAGCTCACTTGCTGCTCGAAGCTTCTCCCGTGTCATCATGGATAAGAACATAGCGATCGACTTACTGCTTGATAACCTTCATCGACACCAAAGATTTCAAGTCGAGAGTCAAGTTGCCTGAAACTAGCTACATGGGTGTTCTCTTGGTTAGTAAGCCAAGATGTTTTGCAATTCAGGTCATAAATGTCCTAACTACTATTTTACCTATAGTAGATTGAGCCACTTCATTTAATTGCACACTTAACTAAGTTCCGGCATTAAAGGGACTGGCATGTACTATACATCACAAAATAAACAATTCAATTTTAGAAACTGCCCCATTGCTATCTCCTCTACCGAATAGTGTAAAAGTTAAAAATCGATAGAGATAGCGCAGGGTAGGGTCCATGATGGCAGATGATATAGACCGACTAAGGGAAAACACTTTCCTATCATTGGTCACTTGGGATCAAAAGTCGCTAGCTATAAAATAGTCAAGATATTCATATAAATCACTATTTGGAAAGCCAAAAATAACATTGAACACTCCTAAAGTGATCACATAATTTCCATTCATTAATTGGAATTTAAGACTCCCCGTAGTGTCCTTAGCATTAGTTCTACGAACTACTTCTAAAGTGGTCAGAAACTCTAATGTTAATTCCACATATGAATTTTTCCTAAATTCATAAAATTGTTCCCAGCCTATATTTTGTAACAACTCGTGTACTCGATCAAATATTCCCAATTCAATAATTACTTGAAAATCTAAAAATCTATTCAGAATGATTTGATGATCTTTAAGAAAGGCGTACCTTTGCTAGTGCTCTCTAGTTTGAAAGTTGAGGCACAGGATACCTGAATTTGGCTCCTATGGTGGAGACGAGGGAACTTTGGTTGTTTCATTCTTAGAGACATATTTGGTTACGTGGGTATAGGCAGTGTGTGTTCTCCTGCTAGGTTGGTATGGTGGACACACGGGCTTATATTGTGCTGAGAGGTGATGCACGGGCATGCAGTGTTGAGTGAAGTGGCAGCAAGGGTGGCACGGTTGTGCGTTGGCCAAAGTGCGGTGCGACAGGGTGCTAAGGCATATGATGCGGCAGGGTGCCAGGGTGTGTATGGTGGTGGTCAGGGTGAAGACTAGCGCACGGGTGTGCATTGGCGAGGGGTGCACTGGCAAGGCATATGTCCTTAGTCAGGGTGAAGAGTAGAGGGTCAGGTGAGAAGGACGACGTCTGCGTAAGAGGGTGATGTGGTGAGAATGGCTGGACGTGAGGGCTACGGCTAAAGACTTGGCAAGGAACGACGGAAGTGTGGCAATTACATGTCTCAAAGATGGAGAACGCTCAAATAAGGTCTGGAAATAAGGAAAAGAAGAGTATTAGGGGGAGGGGGTTATTTAAAGGGTTGTAAGTCACACACCTTTTTTTTCAAATTTGATTGCTAACAGTTGGTAGATTGTAGGTATCAGTAGTTCTCAATATCTATCTTTATGTGTGTTGACAAGACTTAAAGCTTTTATTGTTTTATCTATGTATAGTACTAATTTTATTACAAGGTGCTATTTATTGTTCCCAATTTGGAAAGATGTTGATGGATTTTAATGAAAAAACTTCAATTTATATATGATGTGCTTCACATTAATAAGTGAACATTGGCTATTTGAGTTGTAAACCAAATTCAGGGTAATGTTTAGGAAGATGTTAAGTCACGGCCACGACTTAACTTGCATGGCTGTGCATGTAAGTCACGACTGTGACTTAACACAGTCGTGCATACAAGTCACAAACGTTACTTAGCTCGCACAACCGTGCAAGTGCAAGTTAATGTCACAGATTAAAAGGGTATCTGAAAAGCTTCCAATTGAAGCATCAAGATGATAATTTTTTATTGGTTTTCGATCAAAAGTGGTGACTGCATAGAGAGTTAGTATTTAGGAACACCATAAAGATTTCATGGACTTGACCAAATAAACTCAGGAAGAATGAAGGAGAATGACAGTTTTTCATGAAAGCTTTTTACACTTTAATATAAAGCGAGTTTGTTGAGACAACAAATGATATTGAAAAACAAAAGGAAAAAGCTACAGTATATTATCAATTCAAGAGAGTACAATTTTACTTCATAAAGAATTTAATCCCAAAAAAGACAACTCTATACAGTTCAGCCAAATACACTCTGAAGCTCCAGAAGTTACCCTTGATAAAGTAAACATCCATGTCGCAAGAAGAATGTTACTTGCTTATGAGATGGAGAAAATCCATATGGCATGACTATTTTCTCAACGACGGCCTTGAGAACACTAAGAAATTTACAATATCAACTTTCGTATTATCACACCATTTCAAACTTATGTCCTTTAATCTGCTAAAGTCTATAGTTTTGTGCCACTTGAGTCACCCCTTTTGTTGTCACATTTAGGCAATCCTCTAGGTCATATTGCATCAATCCAAGGCATTTTGAAATCACTGCCAATGCTTCATCGTCCATTCTTAGTCCCTTTGCAAGATCTACAATTTAGGAAGTTCAAATTTTAAATCAATATTATTTATCCCTAGACATCTGTTCATCTCCAAATGCATGATTTCCCTACAGTTTCTCAAAAAAATTTTGATCACGTCTTCTGTAATAGAAGGACAATAACTAATTTTAACACTTCTAATCTAGGGCAAGACAAGGAAATATCTTTATGTATTCATCACTCAAGTTATTATTCCTTGTTAAGGTTAAAAGACTTGACTCGACGATTGACCGAATATTTCACCATATATTTAACACCAAGATTAGTCCTCTCCATTGTGAGATCTTCCAGTGAAGGATAATTTCTCATTAGTGTAAAGAAGGTTGAGCTTGTTATTCTAGAGCACAAACTGAGGTTTATAAAACTTAAGTTATGAATTCCTCACTTTTGAGCCTAACCTTTGTACACCAATTAAAGGGAAGTGGGATTGGCCTAAAATATCAAGGGATTCAATATGTAATCCATATCAAGAGATTAGGTCAAGAACTAAATCAAGGTCTCCATAAAAGTTGCACACTTTGATGTGGTTAATATTTGGGAATCTAGGTATTAGAAGGTGTAGGAAGGGGCGAAGAGAGACGATACAGTAAGAAGGGTTCTAAGTGGCGATGGTCTTCTAAGGATTTGAAGATTAGTGAAAGTGAAGGAATCTGGTGAAGGTTAGTGTTAAAAACAAGGGGAATGTCCGAAAATTTTTGGTTTTATGAGAATGCAAATGAAGACAAGGAAGATGTCGACTGGGGTCGGCTTGGCTCATAAGCCATGAAATTTGGAAGATTAACAGAGTTTGTAAAATTTAAGCAAAAGCGACGTCATTTTTTGATTGGATAGAGTTAGACAAAATAAGGTTAGACAAAGGATCTCGTCTCGTCTCCTCTTTCCTTTTGTGTTTTAACCTTTGGGGTTGAGTGCATGATGTAGAAAGAAAACTTTGTTCTTTGACAATGCTTATGGGAATTGAAAAATGTATGTTACGTAATTATAGGATGAGAAAGATTAGGAAGAAATACTGAATATGATTATTTTCGATAGATTTTTACCTTTGCCTTCTCTTTAGATTTTTTACTTAGATTTTTACCTTTGTCATCTCTTTAGATTTTTTTTATCTTTGACTTCTCTCTATATTTACAACCCAAATTTACCACACTACCCTCCTTACTTTCTTTTTTTGAAAGCATTCTCTGAGTTGCCTCCCTCTTCACCCCCTCCCCCTCCCTTCTTTTTTCGTTGTTTGGTCACTACCCCTATTAAGAGTGGCGGCAGCTTCTGCATATTTGGATGGCCCTGCTTTGGCCATCCATACGGTGGTGGAAAATGAAGAATCCTCCTTCTCCAAAGTTGATTTCCCTACTCTATTAAGGGAATCCCTTCTCATATATTTAGGAGGCAATGCCAAAGAGAAGACTATCACCCATACGACACCTTCAGCTAAACCATAACTAGTTGGCAATTGGTGAAGAAAATTCCAAACTCATCATACAAGGGCCAACTGAAGCACTATCAGAATGTAATTAAGGATGGGGTTGTATCCCCACCTCTGGAGCTACTTATTGCTGGCACCCGAGCTTGGTCTACTGCTCTTATTGGGTTTTTCTGGATAAAGTGCCCTACTTTTTTTATTTTTAATGCATGGGCGAGAGCTTGATGGGGAAAAAAAGGTTTGGAGAAGGTGATGTTACGCAAAGATGGTACCATTCTCTTCAAATTTACCGATGAAGCTCATCTTAATGACATTGTGGAACAAAACCCATGGCATATTAGGGATCAACCACTCTTCACATAGAAATGGAGGTCAGGTATGGAACTCGATAGAAGTAGGATAGATGTTTTGCCTATGTTTTAATTTTCACAATGTACCTATGGAATTTTGGACTGTTAAGGGACTAAGTTTCTTAGCCAACTCTTTAGGTAAACATGTGTGTATAGATTCTCAAATGCCCAAAATAGGGCAAATTGGTTATGCCAAACTTTATATTGAAGCACAGAAGAATGCCCTATTACCAGAGCGTCTCCCTGTGCTACGACTCAGTGAAACTGGCGAATTAGAAAGATTTGAAATACAGATTTCTTACCCCTAGAAACCATGCAATGTAAGCAAAAAAAGGAGCCCTACTGATAGGGTCTTTAAAATTGGATGGTAGGAGAAGCTATTAGAGTCGACTACATTTCCTTGGGTGATGGTCTAGTTGTTGCAACTGGTACAAGAGAGGATGTGAATACTGGGGATCCTCCTATTATCATTGAAGTGTTCACCCAGTTAGTAAGTGCTAATAAGGTGGTTACTACTCGGACTGATGTGCTCCAAAATGCTCTTTACCAAAATAGCATAACACAATGCCCTACTGGTCACTACTATTGGGAAATTTCATTTGGATGAATAAGGAAAAACAGATGTTCCATTGAGTGCTTCAGTACGCAATGCTCTATGTGGTACTTCTGAGAAGACTATATTGGCATATTTAAGCAGTGTAGCATCTACTTTAGTTCAAACTTCACTTACTAATGCATCCTTGAAAAAAAACCTTATCAGCTTCACGAAACTTAGCTGAAGTGGGAGTTGCCCCTAATTCTAATAAAATTCCATCTACTATTAGTATTGAATCCTCAGAATTCTTAGATGAATCCACCAGTTCAAAAGCGATTATGGCCGGCCCTTAATCTAAATCCATATAAGCTGATTTATGTGTGGATTTCTCGAAATATCATGAAGCTAAGGATTTCACATTATACAACAAAAGTTCAAGAAGAAAGTCAGCTAGAGGGCTAAATGACCCTTACAAGAAATTTGTAATAAGGGAAGTGGTGACCAGGTTGATAGAACTTCTTGAAACTAGAATAAAGGAAGCACATGCTTTATTTAGTTCTAAGTGTTTGGGTGTCAATTGGATGACCTTTTCTAATCATAGGTCTCACTATAATGGTCAATTTTTTTGTTTGTATAACTCTCAACTGATTGATGTTCAAATGATTGAAGAATTGGAGCAACATATTCATTTGAAATGCCAGAAGAAGGTATAAGTATTATATTTGTTGTCACCCTTATTTATGCTCTAACTTTGGCTTCCAATGATAAAAACTGTGGCTAGATTTACAAAAGTTTTGACGAAACTACAACTAGGAACATTTAGGAATAATATGTAAATGTAAATTGAATATCAAAATTATGATCTCAACATAATTTCAATTACACGATAATTATTCCAGAGATTTTATTTTCAATATTAAAATATCAAATGTAATTATCTTAATACAAAAGATAAAGAATGCCTTTTCATAAATAACAATGTCACACAACAAATTATATCCAAATTATTGTCTACAAGGGCATAAACTAACAATCTCCTACTTGAACTAAAGTCAATCGCCTATGTATCTAATACCATATCCATCCATATGTCAATTATATCTTTTTTGAGATAGTGACTTAGTGAGAGGATTTGTAAGATTCTGTTTAATAGAAACTCGCTCCAATACTATGTCTTTTGTTCCACTGTCTCCCTGGTCAAGTGAAACTTCCTAAATAAATGATTGGACAGTTGATGAGACCTTGGTTCCTTTACCTATGCAATAGCATCGTTATTGTCACAGTACAATACTATAGGCTCAACGGTGTTAGGAACCACTCCAAGTTCAGTGATGAATTTCTTAATCTAAATTGCTTCCTTTGTTGCCTCTGACAGTAAATTATACTCTGTCTCGATTGTTGAATCTGTAATGGTTCGTTGTTTAGAACTCTTCCAACACACCACACCACCATTTATTATGATGTACCCTGACTGTAATATATTATCATCGGGAACTGTCTGGAAACGAGCATTTGAATATCCTTGAACTCTCAGTTCATCTCCTCCACAGACTAAGAAAACATCTTTAGTTCTTCTCAATTACTTTAAGATGTTTTTCACATCCGTCTTGTGACACTCACCTGGATTGGCTTAAAACCTACCCATTCTGCTCAAAGCATAAGAGACATCTGGTCTAGTATATAGCATCGCATATATGATTGATCCAATTACCAAAGCATATATAATACAAAATCCATTTTATCTCTCTCCTCTTGTGTCTTTGGACACACACTCTGTGAGGGAGAAATCCCATGCGACATACTTAAGAATCCCCTCTTGGAATTCTCCATGCGAAATCTATTTAGCACTTTGTCTATGTACGTGGATTGGGATAACCTAAGCAACCACTTTGATATTTCTTTGTAGATTTTTATTCCCAGAATATAAGTTACTTCTCCAATATCTTTCATGGAGAAATTCTTAGATAACCAAATCTTTATGGATTGAAGCATAGGTATGTCATTTCCAATCAGTAATATGTCATCCACATATAGTCCTAAGAAAACGATTGCACTCCTACTAACCTTCTTATAGACACATGGTTCATCCACACTTTTGATAAAATCAAACTCTTTGATTGTCTCATCAAAATTGATGTTCCAACTCTGTGACACTTGCTTAAGTCCATAAATGGACTTTTGCAACTTGCATACTTGATTAGGAAATCTCTTTGATTCAAAACCTTCAGGTTATGTTTTACACACATCCTCCTATAAATTCTCATTAAGAAATGTAGTTTTAACATCCATATGCTAGATCTCATAATCATGATATGCAGTTATAACCAATAAAATCCTTATGGACTTTAGCATAGCTATTGGCGAAAAGGTTTCATCAAAATCAACTCCTTGTTTTTGTTTGTAATGTTTAGTCACTAACCTTGCTTTGTATGTATGTACATTACCATCCATGTCAGTTTTTCTCTTAAAAACCCATTTTGCATCCAATAGGTACAATACCATTAGGTGCATCTGCCAAAGACCATACTTTGTTGGTGTACATGGATTCCACTTCAAATCTTATGGCTTCATGCCATTTTGAAGAATCAATGTCAAACTTTACTTTTTTAAAATTAGTTAGCTCATCATATATGAGCGATACATTATCCTTCCCCTTTTCTATACGTAGATCTAATCTAGTGGGGGGATGATGTACTACTAATTTATTCTGAACTATATCTTTCTTCAACTCTCTGTTATACATCATATGTATCAACTTGAGGTTCTTGCTCCATCTTGAAGTGAATTTGTGGCTCTTGAACTTCACTAAGTTCTACCTCACTCCCACTACTTTCTTTAAGAATAAATTTTCTTTCTAAAAATGTAACATGTCTTGAGACAAATAATTTTTATTCAACAGGATGGTAAAATTGATATTTAAAACTTTATTTTAGATACCCCACAAATTTGCATTTATCTGATTTAGCTTGAAGCTTATTAGATATAACATGCTTTACATAAGCATCACATCCCCAAATTTTTAAGTGTGATAATCTTCGTCTTCTACTAGGCCATATCTCATATGGAATTTTGTCAACCGATTTGGACTGAACTCTATTTAAAAGGTAAATAGCAGTTTCATTAGCATATCCCTAAAAAGAGATAGGAACGAATGCATGACTCATTACGGAATGTACCATATCTAAAATTTTACGATTTCTCCTCTTAGAAACTCCATTATATTGTGGAGTTGCAGGAGGAGTCCATTATAAGAGAATCTCATTCTCTTTTAAGTAACCAAGAAACTCGTGATATAAATATTGACCACCTTGATTTGATCTAAGTGTCTTAATACTTTTACCAGTCTATTTTTCAACCTTAAGTTTAAATTCCTTGAACTTTTCAAAAGATTCAGACTTTGGTTTCATTAAGTACATATAACCATATCTAGAATGACCATCTATGATCATAATGAAATACGAGTATCCACCTCGAACACTAGTAGACATAGGTCCCCATACATTTGAATGATTAATTCTAGTAACTCACTAGCACGTTATCCCTTTCCACTAAAGGGTATTCTAGTCATCTTTCTTAATAAACAAGATTAACAAGTTTCATATGATTCATAATCAAAAGTATCCAAATATCCTTCTTTATGTAACTTTGTGATTCTAGTTTCATTGATATGACCTAATCTACAATGCCATAAATAAGATGGATTTTGGTCACTTAACTTTCTTTTCTTGTTATTTATGTTAAGAATTGGCCTTTCGAGATCTAACTCATGTAAACCATTTGTAAGTAATCCAGATCCATTATAAACATTATCTTTTCAAAAAGAACAATGGTTAATCTTTAATAACAAAGACAAATCCATTCAAATCCAAATAAGAAATAGAAATGATGTTTCTTGTACTAACAGGAACATAATAACAATTATTAAGTTCTAATACAAGGCCTGAAGGCAAAGCTAAACTACAAGTTCATACAACTAATGCAGCAACTCTTGCTCCATTTCCAACTCGCAGGTCAACTTCGCCTTTCCTCAACGATCTACTCCATGTTAACATCTATATGTTATTACATATGTGAGAACCACATCCAGTATCTAATACCAAACTATATGGAACATAAGTATAAAGATTGATCTCAATCATAAATGTACCTAAAGATATAGCTTCCTTAAGCTTTTTATATTTTAGGGAAGCAAGATAAGATGGGCAATTCCTTTTCCAGTGTTCATTGACTCCGCTGTGAAAACATATACCCTTGTCATTGCTCTTCTTCTTGACACCTCCTTTAGGCTTTACCACACTAGTAGAAGCCTTATGTTTCTTGTTCTTATTCTTTTTAGAGCCATTTTTCTTGCTCTTATAATAATTCATAACAAGTTCAAAAGTGAGTAATTTCTTAAGGCACCCTTCTGCAGTGTTAAGCATATTTAACAATTTGGGCAATGTCATGTCCTTTTGATTCATATGGAAGTTCATAACGAATTATGAAAAGATCAAGCTTAGAGACTGCAGCACCAAATCAAAGCTTAATTCATAATCTATGACAAAACCCAATTGGGCTAATTTTTCAATATATCCAATTATCTTCAACAAGTGCAGGTTAACTAAAGATCCTTTTGCCATCTTACATTGAAGTAATTCCTTATAGAATTGACACCCTACTTTATGAACCAAATAACTCCTTGTGATGTAAAATCATAGTAGGTGCCTCATGTTATCATGCTGCCTTTGCAACTCAAGAGACATGCTTGCGAACAACACATATATGGCTTGCTCAACATCATCAATATAATGTTGATATCTCTCCTAAACCTGATTAGTCGAATCTAAACTAGGCTCTTGTGGAGCAGGAGTGTCAAGAACATACAATTTCTTTTCTTGCCAAAGAACTATTCTTAGGTTTCTAAACCAGTCTGCAAAGTTAGGTCCAGTCAGCTCGTTAACATCCATAATGCTTTTCAATGTTCGGTTGGTACTCATCTTCTGATTTGATAACCGAAAAACATAAAAAGGAGCTAGTATTAGTTTATATCCAAAATCAAATAAAATAAGGACTTTAAAATATTTGATTGCTCCCACTATTTTATTCAAAATAATAGCTCTCACTATTAAATTGAGAAATTATCAAATAATTTCCTAGTGGGCTAGGATCCTATTTAAAATTAATTGAACTTAAGTTTGCTCTAAAAAATAACTAAATTTAAATTAGGTAGATAGTGACTTTATCAATCACATCTCATGTGACTCCTACACTACAAAAAAATGAAGTTTAGCAATGGAAATTACTAACGAAAAACATACACATTTTGTCAGCAAGCTAAGTTAGCGATGAAATTTACCGACGAACTAAGGCATTGAAGAAACGACCATAGGTGATAGTTTGCGACGAATCACAAATGTCTGTTGCAAATTTACCAACGGACATTTTGTGTAACCATCAGTGAATATCCCGATGGTTATTCTGTGCTGTCTTCGATCGATAAAGTTATTGACGAACAAGATTTGTCCATCAACAACATTGCCAATAGTTATTAGTTATCTGTCGGTAAATCGAATAGATTTTATAGACGAACTTTGTTTTTTCGCAGGTAAATTTACCAAAATTGTTTTTTAATTTCCCTATATTAAATTTTATTTGATGATCTTATGGTTGATGCATAATTTAAGCAGTTATGAGTTATCTGTTGATAATAAGAAGTGCTCTAAAGATAGTCACCTTTAGCACTTATTTTACAAATTATTTTATGATTAATAAAGGCATTTTTCATTATTTCGATGTTCATACATTTATGGATTTTATGTTGATCTTAAATTGATTTAATGAAGTCCTTGATACAAAACATAGCATGAAGGAAATCATGATAATAAGATTCCTATCATGTGTAATTATGTTAGTATCTAAACTTTCCTTAGTCATAGGATTAATAAGATGGGATATCATTAATCCGGATATACTAGCACATGTTATACTCCATGATTGGATCAAGAGTAGATCTCATAAGCTGTAGACATGAGTTGTTTAGAGTTAATACATGGATGCTTACTAAAGGTAGTAAGTACATTGGATTGACCTATTATGATACAATTATGGATATTCTATTCTAGTGTCAATGATAATCTCATTATAACAACGGTGTAAGTATCCTTTGACTTGAGATGCTCAATGATATCTCAGATACTGATTCTGTACTTTGACTCCATTCATTGGTGCTTTTTAGGGGTTACTCATAGGGTGGTGATTGGGTACAACTTGAGGTATTCGAATGTAATTGAGTAGCCAATAAAGGATTCACCACTCTTGATAGAAGGAGATGATAACCACGACCTCTTATCGGGGTCATTATTTGGGAGTCTCTGGCTAGAGCAGGTATATGTCATGAAGAGAGTCTTCAATGATACATAGAGTAATGAGATCCTCAGGATAAGATCTAATATCACTTGGACTAGATGTGATGTAGTCAGTCTAGTAAGAGTTGACACTTTAACCATACTCTGAACCAAGTGGGGTATAGATGGTGAAAGGATGAATTGCATGGCAATATTGCGTATGGAAGGGTTCATAGTCAAACCAGTAACTTTCTGGTCAATTGGGGGTCATAATGTGCTGCTAGATACCGCTCTTGACTTACTTGAATTAAGTGTTCTAATGGATCACACGCATAGGAGATCTGAAGGATGAGTAAAATGGTCTTGAATGGTGATTCAAGATATGAGAGAGTGTTTCAGGATTGTATCGTCATGTGATTGTGGTAGAAAACATTGCATAGAATGGATTATAAACAAGTGTTGTTGGCTGCCAATTTGGCTATTAACTTCCCAAACTTCCATGAATGCATGCTATTCATGGTCACTAACTTCCCATAACTTCCAGTAATACATGGTATTCATGACCACTAACTTCCCATGACTCTCTATTAGTGATGAGGGTTATAGAAGGCCAAATGGTGCAGAAAATAGAGATGATTTTTGTGCATCTTGTGTAAGACACAAGTGAAAGAAAGGTTCGTTTCTCACACATACACTCTTTTTCTCTCTAACTCTCACAAGAGTTCATGTCTTTGCTAGCATAAAGAAAGCATGCTAGCCATCTCTTAGTGAGGTTTCATCCTTCTATCTTCGTGTGAACTTTCATTAGAGACGGTCTACGTTAATCGTTGTAGTTTACGACAACCCATCGTGGAGAAGATTAAAAAACGAAGGAGATTTTTGAAAAAGTATGTAAACATCTTACATTTCATGTTTTTGTTTTCTGTATCTATATGCATGAGTAGATCTGTTTTTTTTAGGTTCCGTTTTAATTTTCGCTACTTATATTTGATACATATTATGTATGAGATGCATGATCGAAACCTTACAGATAATATTTTGATTTGTTTCTACATTTAATTTGTTAAAACAGAAAGTTGATTGACGATATAAAGTAAAAATTATCTTAATTAATAATAAAAAAATTATTTTGTACATAAGAAGTATTTGTAATTCATACAAAATGACTATAAGTATGCTATTCATTTAGTGACTGCAGGTGCTCTGATTGCTGCGATGAAGTGCTACCCCTCCCCTTCAACTCATCTACCTTATTACGGAGCTGAGCTATGTACTCCATCAACTGTTGCAACTGAGTTGCCAATGTCTGTACTGTGTCTAAAGCTCATGGACTTCATTGGGTGCAGATCGCTTACTAGATGCTACTATACTAGACGTGGAGGATTACGAACAACATGTGTTTGCAAATGAAACTAAACCAAATATCCTTCCACGACGGTCCCTACCACCCACTACATGAAGATAGGTTTGAGTCTCATCAACATATTCATACTGCTGAGACTGTCGTTGAATGTTTTCTTGTATTTGGCCCTATCAGAAGGCAATGTTTATGTTAGTAATTGATAATTATTAAGCATTAATATTAAAGCATAAATTTCACATTCATTTAGTTCTCTACATCGGGTATTGACGAAGGTCACACCGTCATACTTCTTAGTGTAAGTGTGTAAAAAAAGCTGACGGGGTGTAGGCTTCGTGCCCATAGACTTTTCTTGCATTAGAATAAGATGTTATAAGTGAACTACAATTTACTAAAATTTCGACAGAATTTTCTCTACTTTTATGATATTTACCCTCTGTTGAATAAAGAAAATAATTCAACAACACAACCACATATGGCATCAGACATTTATAACATTATCATTCTCCATAATAAATATATTTTTATTACAAAATTCACACATTAAATTAAATTGAAAAACACCTAAGTAAAAATATCATAATATAAATGTAAAGTGTAGATACTTACAAGTCTCTCTACATGCTTGTGGTGGGTAATAGAACCTACAGTATGTACAGGAAGACTCTCTCCCCCCAGTCCTCCAGGTCTGTTGGTAAAATTACGCTCTGATAAAAAACAAAATAAAATTTTTTTGTACCTAAAACTCCTGATAGTAAAATTCATTTGTTACTTGAGAGATATTCTTCCATATATAACCCTCAAGATCAATCTTCTCCTTGAATTTGAATGTCATGTTTCTTGAGCACGGTCCAGACAGAATCAAATTAATATAAAAACAATTAATTTTATACCATTTTTAAATTAAACCTATAACTTCATTATAAACATATGGTGTTTCATGTATTTTCACTTACAAATTGTTGACAATTGTGATTGTAACACCCCACTCCCACCGAACCCTAACCCGATATCGACCGTGATATCCGAATCCGTGCCCCGCGAGGGTGGCGTGTCACATCACTAACACATCACTTAACACTAAACAAAAGTCGGTATAAATTTTTTTTTAAAACTCTTTTAAACGCTTTGCACTTATCACTTATGCATGACCACTTTCTCTTTTCAAAACATTTTGTTTATTTAAAC
>JAOQMS010033525.1:0-14683 GCA_027563885.1 Erythroxylum longipes | reverse complement strand
GTGCTCATATATATGAGTTAGTTATAGTTGATGGAGTGTGATTTTTATTTCCTATCAATGAGTTCCATCATTGACGTAGTTTCTTTCAATTTTGTCTTTTTTAAAAAAAGAGAAAATAAAATGATGTTATAAAAGAGGATAATCATTTATTTTATAACTCATACTAATATGTCCTCCTAAAGTTACATGGAACGGGTGACTTGATTATGATGTAAATAAAGGAGAAGTTGTTATAAAAGGTCACTCCTTATGTTTATAATAGATTTATTATTATTATTCTTATAATTGATTTCTTCCAATTATTTTTGCTTTAAATGGTTTGTGTTTTGAATTCCTAAATCTAAAATATGGAAAAAAAGTTTTTGCTATCATTATAATTGATGGTACCTAAACTTGATTGGATCTTAATTTTTGCACTTAATGCTTTATTGAGTGCTCTTTTTGCTTCACTAGTTTTGATAGTGTTTGAACTTTATAACCTAAATATTTCTTACTTTAACCTTCCCCATTACAACCTTCAAAATCCTTTGATTCGTATTATGCATATGAATCTTTAGTGTTGGAGAACTAAAACGATATGCAAAGTTATGGAATGTCTTGATCATGAAAGGTGTTTGAGTGTACGTATTGATTGATCTTATTTTAAAACACAACTTCTCAATTTCTACCCTCAGATTGCTCAATTTTTGAAGAGAATGCTTGTTGAATGATCATAAGTAAAAAACACTGAATATTTAATTCTTACTATAATTTTTGAAAGTTATTCCTCTTTTTTGATGACTATCTATTCTTAGAAAAAATGGTTAAGGAAGAAGTGTTTTGATTATTATTTTGATCTTTATCTTGATAAATTCTTGATTTGTCATCTATTTATTCCTTATTTCTTAATGATTAAAGTTTTTATCTTTATCTTTATAAATACTTGATTTATCATCTATTTATTCCCTATTTCTTAGTAATTAAAGTTTATGTTGCATGTAACATACTTATTTTTGTTCATGTTTTGTTTTAGGTACCAATTAGGGGAATAAGAACTAAAATGAACTAAATTCACATCCTTGCTAGAGTTCCATTGATTTTCGTTCTTATTTTCCTTCTTACAGAAAAAGGAGATGAACTATGGTGAAAAAGGGATAAATAATGGAAGAATCGAAGTTACTGTAACTTACATGCATACGTATAAATGTACACACTCATGTATTTAACTTAAATGGTCATGTATGGGACCATATAGGTAATGGAAAACATGTAAGAATTAGAAGATGTTGTTCCAACTATCTCTATAACTTACAAGCCTGTGTGGACACCTACACAGTCATGTAAGTGAGTTACAAGACCTTGTATCTTGCCTATGTATCTAATTGTGAATGTGTAATTGTATGATTCTTAGAAAATTAATAAACATGGTCACCTACACGCCCATGTAGCTAACTGTGTATAATCCCATAACCTTAATTTTGCAACGAAGGTCAATTAAGAGGAAAAATATAGTATATATAAATTAGAGACACAAAATGAGGCATATTCCTTTCTCGTTTAAGAGTTATGAGAAGCTAATATTCTTCTTTGCAATTAAAAGGGGATACCGAGGACAGTTAACATGTTTGGGATTGATCGGTCTTAGTGATGTTATTCTTAACTCTCTTTTGGAATTGAATGTGCCGTTCTATGTTTAAAGTTTAGGATTTAAGTACAAAAAATTTAGAAAGGCCTGCTAGATTATTCATATATGGATTCATCACCAGAATCAAGGTTGCAATCCATAATTGTTGTAAATCTTATTTGTGTGTGGTAAAATAATGGCTGTACATCATTAGGAATAACATAGCATAAGTTAAATGATATAAGTTTATATTACTATTGCTTAGATTAACCTAGTTTACCTAATATTTAATATTACTATCACATTAAATCTAAAGAACTTATTTTTTGATTATCAGACGGATAAACCTAATCAAAAATTTTATTTTAATTAGTTACAATCTAAGGGAAATTTTGGATTAAAAAAGTTTTCTATTAATATATGGTTAATAATTTCAAAGAAAGGTAGGAGAATAATGTTACAATTGATTATACACATTCATATGAAGGTTAACATTGAACTAAGAACAAGATTTAAAACCTATTGATTAGTCTTTACAATATTGTATTATTTGATTTGACTTGTCTTCCATAGTTTCATTAAAAAAGCTAATTACACACTCTCTTTGGATACAATACTTTCTCACTACTACTATAAATTTAGTTATGTAGAGTTAACTTTTATTTTTCTGGTGTGCTTAACATAATTTAAACTTCAATTTATAAATGGATACAAAGCTAAATTTCACCACCTTTTAAGTTTGCTCACTTAAGATTCAATTTTGCCTAATTTACCTAATCTTTTATTGATAAAGGATATTGAAATTGATTTCTTTGTTATCACTTAAGTGGTCTTATTAGTCTTCTTGCTTTAAATCCTTGATCCTTCCACTAAAAGTTTGGGTGATTCCTCCACCTTGAATTGTAAGTGTTAAAGAAAAGGTCATTCCTTGCAATTTGCATTCTTCTATAGACATCCTTGTAGTTTTCTTGCTCATGGTAATTTGAATTCATATTTACATTGAGTATATATAGGAAGGATGCACATACATGACATATTGATAGTATGCCCACTCTTACCTATGTCTTGTCTAATAAACATCTTTATATGAATAGATAGAACAACTACTTATGATGCCAAAATTGAAAATATTTGTACCACATAAAAGGGAAGCTTTTGACTTTTCCCTTATAGGGCCTTTATAATCTATTTAACCTTAGTTGCTTTTGTATATTTTATTTCATATTTCATAGTGTCAATCTAAGTTTTAAATATAAGTTTATAAGTTTAAGACCTTCGTAGAAGAATTGCATAACTAGTTGAAAGGAGTAATGATGATCTGGGCACTAGCTAAATAAATCTATATGTCATTCCTAAGCTTTATGGAATGCATCCATGATATGTTATCAATTGATTGTATAACTAGTCCATAATACTTAGCAATTAATGACATGAAATTGCTTAAGATACTCATTTGACTCATATGTGATTTTAGGCATAATTCGGAAGCAAAGAAGTTAAAGTGAGTCGAAAGCACAATATTTGGGCCATTTTTTGAATATTAATATTCACTTGTCTTCATGGAATAAGAAGAAGAAAATTAAAGTAAGAAGAAGACAAAACAAGCTTTTCAAAATATCCTTTGTTGGACTAGAAGGAAATCTGGAAAATTCAGTCTAAAAGAAGTAGAAAACCCACGGCTATGCATGTTCTATGCATGAATGTAAAGGCCATGCTAAACGTGAATTTGGAAGGTGGCCAACACAAGAAGAAAGCAAGTAACGTGGGTGTTTCAGCAGTAGATGAATAACCAATGCAGCAAGTGAGTAAAATGGAAGTCTAAAAAAATAAAATGCAAACCAAAATGGAAACATATAGCCAAAGGAGAAACGTAGTTATTGGGTAGCAAATAACAAACAGACGCTTGGTAGCATCTGGGAAGGAAATTGTAACATTCTATTATCCCATGATTAGGGTTAGAACCCGAGGAAATTACATATGAGAGTTTATTGAGAATTTAGAAGTGAATTGCATGCATTATATGACATACACATGCACGTGAATAATGTTGTCACTTATGAAAATAATTGTACAAGCATTCATTGACATTTTCCGGGTATAAGGGATTTTTAATGTGATTAAATTGTGAATTATGAATCAATTGTTTTGAAAATTTAATTGGGATGTATTAGAATCATTTTTGCATTTTTGGTGACATTTTGGACATTTTAGAAATTTCTGAATATTTGGAGTATGGTAGACTAAGAAAAATATAAAAATAAAAGACAAATAGAAGTGCGAAAAATGGACTAGTGAATATGTGACAATTGGATAAATTACTATGTGAAAAGTGGAGAAATAGCTAAGTGACATTTGGTAGCTTCATATGATGACAAGTATAGGACATGTATTGGAGACATGTGTCAAGACACAAATGAGACACCAAGTCACGTTACACATTCCTTCTTGCTTTGCCATCACCGAAACACTATCTTTGCTTATTATTTTGTTCTGTTTTTCTCTACTCTTGTCTTTGTTTTATCCACGGAAGTCTCTCATTTGCTCTCTCCATTTCTGGAATTTTTATTAAGGAATTTTAAGTGAAAATCAAGTAAGTTATGTTATAAGTTTTATGGTTGTGTAAATGATTTTTGATGATGATTTCATGTTTGAAAATAGATGCATGCGTGAATGGTGTAGCAAGATGAATGGATGCATGTGTAAGTGATGTAGAAAAAGCAATTTATGAGATATAAGTAAAGAGATGAAGGAGTTAAATCAGTAGAAAATGTGTAGAAAGTGTATAAAGGATTGTGATAATTGAAGATAAATGAAGATTAGTGAAGTGCAGAAAATGTGATATGTACAAGTATGAATTAGGTTCTGTTTTTGTGTTGTAAATTATTCATGAACTTGTGAATTGTGTAAAGAGGTTACTAAACTGAAAATTGAGGCATAACTGAATCATCAATGTGAAAGGAGAGAGAAATGATAGAGAAGTAATAGAACTTTGGCAATGAATTGTATTGGAGTATGTTATATGTAGTGTTTTACTAAACATACATCTATATTTTATCCATAACTGGATTTGTGAATATCTAAATTGGATGAATTTTGATCTATAATAAACTAGAGACATATGGATATATTTTTCATGAAGAAATATAATTTGACTTTTTTTTCTTAAGAGTCTTGAAATTTGGCTTGAAGTTAAGAATTGAGTTCTGTCGAGGTATGAGAATAGCATGTGGTATTTTGATTATAAATTGCACAATACTAAAACAAAATGTATGAATTTAATGTCATTAGAAATTTAAGACATAGAGGAACATTTAAATAGAAGAAAGTGTCACCTAAAAACTTCTTTACCTAGGTTAAAAATGGCAAGAAAGGAGGAAAAAAAAGAAAAATGCAGTAGGGCATGATCGTGCATTTGCACGATCGCGACCCTTGTTAAGAACGAAGGAAGTCACAATCGTGCATCTACACAATTGTGACTCTCTTAAAAAATGAGGAAATTCACGATCATGCCGTACATGATCGTGACCCAAGAGGTTTTAACAAAGGGTGTTTTTTTAATGTTTTTCAACCTAATTCAAGTAAGGATGTTTCCATATGAGACATGTAGGTTTAAATGAGCTCTTAAATGAATTTAATTAATGTTGAATGAGGGGATTAAAGAGAGTAATGATTAATAGAGCTTAAAGAATGATTTGAAGGTGTTGTAATTGAGTATAAAGTGTATTAAGGAAACATACCCGAAAATTTGTCACTAAACATGCATAATACATTATGCATTCTTAAATGTGCTTATGATTGACTAGTTATCTAAATGTGTAAATTTTATAAATGATTGCATTTTATAGAAGAACACATTGACCGATCACTTCCAAACATTGTCGGGACTTCAAGGCAATAAGCTGAAAGGAGCAATTATGAGTAACCTAAGGTTGTCTCACCTTGATTGTTTGTTAAATTGTGTACTGAATTATTGTGATGTGTATGTACTGAATTTTGGACATTCAATGTCTAAGACATTTAATGCATGAATAGAACATTGGAAGTGCTACTTGAATGTGAATGTGAGTGACTAAATGATATGTGATTGATTAAATGATCCCCAACTATTATGTTGAATGCTGGACTAAAAGTTTGATGACAAATGTGAGTGAAAAAAATGTGAATGTGACAAAATGAATACACATGGTGCATTTCATTACATGAATACTTGAAATATAAAGGTAGTTATGATCAGAGTCACCTGTGAAAAAGAGCTTAAAGCTCAGACATCTGTGGTAATAGCCTATGGCTCAATATGTATAAAGAGCCATATATCCCTAACGGATAAGGGACAGTATGATAGAGCCTGGTATCCACAGCGAATACAGGATAGTGAAAAAGGCACTTGGTCATAATAGCGTAATTAAATAAAGTTGAGTCTCACAAGTATTGTGTATACATATGATATGAATAAATTGAATGATTGCAATGTTTTGAGGACTTTTATTGTATCATATGTGTGATTGATTGTCGATGATTATAATCTACATAATTGCAATGGAATTATGATTTGTATGGATTTTGAAATGTGTTCTATATGAGCAAGGAATGTCTTGATATTACATGAAGAAAATTGAGATGATGTGAATTATATGATGACACAAATTATGTGTTTCATGACAAGAAAGAACCATCTAGTTCGGTTACTCAACCAAGTTCGTAAAACTCAACCAAATTGTAACGTTGATATTTTTAGGTTCGAGAGAACGACGACCTAGCTTCTAAGACTGCTTAGAAGAGATTTTATACAGCTGTTGGATAGAGGACATGGCTCAAAGGTCGGTAAGATGGGACTGAAGGGCTAGTTTAATTTTTGTTTAATTCCTCATGTATGTAACATACTTTGTAGACAGAGTTGTGACTCTGATAGGCTGATATTGTACAAGCGTAGATGATGGTTGTAATGCTACATTGTAAATATGGTTTATGAAATGATATGAGAAAAATTTTGGGTTTTAAACATTGTGTTAATTATGATGTAGTTATGATGCCATGTTATGTAGTGAAAGTGTAATAGTTAGCACACCATTTCTGTCGAGTATGTGCACATGTGTTCGAAGGATATATGGACATGTGTCGAATAGGGGTGGGGTGCTACAGTTTGCGGTATAAAGCATGGATGGCTTCCATAGGGATATGTAGAAATGTTAGGCATGAAATATGATGAGAATTTTGGATGGTAATCGAAGTTATTGTCTCTTGTAGGTCATCCGCCATAGGAGATTAAGTGGAATAATCAGTTGGCCTAAGATCAGAAAGAGACAGTAGAGAGTCATCTGTATTTCAACCTAAGGGAATGCCTCTGAGAATTCTTAAGAGAAGGAAAATGAGGTACGATAAATTGCGAATGTAGGGGGTTGTAGACTTCTACGGAAGTATGGACCCTGCAGAGGTCGAGAGGTGGCTAGAAAGAACAGAGAGAGTCTTTGAGCAAATAGATTGTGAGTCGAATGAGAGGTTCGACTATACTGGGTCTTTACTGTAAGAAAACTACTCCAGATAGTAACATCAGGCCTTGTAGTCTACGATGGAAAGACTTCTTGAGGGTCTTTAAGGAAAATTACATGCCCAAGATCTACATGGACAAAAAGATGAAGGAATTTCTAGATCTGAAGCAGGGCAGTTTGTCTGTAGTAGAGTATAAGGTTAAGTTCAATGAGCTGATGGGTTATGCTACTGTCTTGATTCCTACTGAGGAAGACAAGTGTAGGAGATTTGAAAATGAACTGAACATGAAGATTCGAACGAGGTTAGCTCTTTCTAACCCAGGTATTTTTATGGAACAACAAGCTACCTTCCACATTGATCAGTTATTGAAGGATAGTTAGTCTGAGTACAGATCTGAGTTTAGCAGAAGAGGCCTAATGAATCTCAGGGCTATTCTGGCAGAAGTTTCAGCAAGCATCAGAACCGAGCTTTCAGATCACTGACTGGATTAAGACAGTCGGGGTTTAGACAGAGGGATAGTTTTGTTCCGTCTGGTAATAACAGAGGTACAGTATCAAGCCAGTTGCCAAATTGTGAGCATTTTAGGAAGAAGAACAATGGTAAATACTGGAAGTTGACAGGAGCCTGCCTTCGATGCAACTTATTTGATCATCAGATTATGGATTGTTCTGTTATGTTTGAAGCACAGTCTGGTAGGAGAGGAAATGTGGCAATAGAAACAACAGTTCAAAAGAGGCGAGTTAGTAGGTCTAGACAGAGAGGTCGTGGTAGAGGCAGAATGAGTTCTGAGAGTGATACTAGTAGGACTAAGGTGCGGAGCAATCAACCACAGTCTCAGGCCTGATTCTATACCTTGACGAGACAAGAGGCTTAAGAGTCTCCAAATGTCATTGCAGGTGTGTTATTCATATTTACATTGAAGGTTATGCATTGCTAGATCCTAGATCTACGCATTCTTTTATTGCATCGCATATGGCATCTAGGTTACATTATGATAGAGAGTTATTGAGATGTGGATTAGAGGTGAGTACATTGATAGGTAGTACCACTATGATAGGGGAAGTCTGTAAGAGGTGTTTGATCTGAATTGATCAGGCAGATTAGAGGCAGACCTGATTGTGTTACCGCTAAAGGAAATAGACGTTATCCTAGGTATGGATTGGCTCACTGCTCATAGGGCTATCATGAATTGTTATACTAAGGAGCTAATATTTGAATCTTCTAATCAGTCGAGAGTAGTGTTCAAAGGTATTATCCAAGCAGTGCCATCCAAGTTGATTTCATTTATGAGTGCCTTGAGGTTGATGCAAGGAGCATATGAGGCTTATTTGGCCCACGTTATTGATAACCAAACCAAGCAAGATATGCAGGACATTCCTATCGTTAGGGAATTCCTAATTGTGTTTCCCGCAGAGTTGCCTACCTTACCTCCAGACTGGGAAACAAAGTTCACAATTGATCTAGCTCTAAGTGCTGCTCCTATATCAATTCCACCATATAGGATAGCACCTGTGGAACTGAAAGAGTTAAAGACTCAGTTATAGAAGTTGTTGGATAAGGGATTTATTAGACCCAGTATTTTACCATGGGGAGCTCTAGATTTATTTGTGAAAAAGAAGGATGGAACGTTAAGACTATGCATTGATTATAGGCAACTGAATAGGATCACAGTGAAGAACGATTACCCGTTGCCTAGAATCGATGATTTGTTTTATCAGTTGTAGGGAGTTCAGGTGTTCACTAAGTTAGATCTGAGATCTGGGTACTACCAGCTAAAAATAGTAGAGGCTGATGTACTAAAGAGTGCTTTAAGGAGTAGATAGGGACATTTTGAGTTTTTAGTACTGCCGTTTGGGCTGGCTAATGCACCAGCTGCATTTATGGCATTGATGAATAAGGTATTTTAGCCCTACCTAGATCACATTATGATAGTGTTTATTAATGATATTTTGGTGTATTCAAAGAGCAAAGAAGAGCATGCTGAGCACTTGAGAGTGAACTTACAGATTATGAGGGAGAAGCAACTATATTCTAAATTCAATAAATGTGAGTTTTGGTTAGATCAAGTAGTGTTTCTTGTTCATATAGTAAGTGGGCAAGGTATTCAAGTAGATTCAAATAAGATAGAGGCAATAATGAAATGGGAGGCTCTGAAGAATATGTCTGAAATCCGAGGTTTCTTAGGATTGGCCAGATATTACTGGAGATTTATTGAGGAGTTTTCTTTAATCTCAGCCCCTCTGACTAAACTTATGAGGAAGAATGTGGTCTTCAAATGGAATGATGAGTGTCAGAAAAGTTTTGAGGAACTAAAACATCGGCTGACAATAGTGCCAATGTTGACTATTCCATCAAGAACTAGTGGTTATATAGTACACAGTGATGCTTTGCATCAAGGATTGGGATGTGTATTGATGTAGTATGGCAAGGTGATATCTTATGCATCGAGACAATTAGGGTCTCATGAGATAAACTATCCAATACATGATTTAGAGCTTGCAACAGTATTCTTTGCTCTAAAGATATAGAGACATTACTTGCATAGAGCGAAATTCTAGATATACACTGATCATAAGAGCTTGAGGTATCTGCCGAGTCAAAAGGAGTTGAATATGAGACAGAGAAGATGGATCGATTTGTTAAAGGATTATGTATGTACGATTGAGTACCATCCAGGGAAAGCTAATATAGTGACAAATGCATTAAATCGGAAGTCGAATAACAGTGTAGCTCAGATGCAGTTATCGAGGTTACCAAGCTTGATTCAATTAAAAGCTTTGAATGTGGAGTTGAATTTGGAGCAGAATGAAACATTGATAGCCATGCTAAAGTTGAGACCGATGTTGCATGAGAGAATCAGAAGAGTCCAGAGTAAAGATCCTGGAATGGTGAAACTGAATGAGAAAATTAAGATGAATCTAGATTCTGAATTTGAATTGAGAGATGAAACATTGTGGTTAAAACAGAGGTTGTGTGTGTGTAATGTGGATGAATTGAGAAAGGAAATCCTAGAGGAGGCTTATGTAGCAGCTTATGTTATGCATCCGGGTACTACCAAGATGTATAATACACTAAAGCAACATTTCTGGTGGCTAGGGATGAAGAAGCAAGCAGCTAGCTAAGTGTTTAACTTGTCAGTAAATTAAGGCTAAACATCAGGCTCCAGTTGGGAAGCTTCATTCGTTACCTATTCCGGATGGGAAATGGGAACGAATCACAATGGATTTTAATATAGGATTGCCTAAGACTCTGAGGCAAAATGATGCTATATAGGTTGTATCGGACTGATTGACTAAGTCGGCCCATTTCTTGCTAGTGAGAGAGAATAACTCACTAAACCAGGTGGAATGGAGATATGAGAATGAGGTTGTTAGACTACATGGGGTACCAGTGTCCATAATATCAAACAGGGATACCAGATTTACTTCAAGGTTTTGGAAGAGTCTACAGTCGGCTATAGGTATGAAGTTGAATTTTAGTACTGCATTTCATTCTCAAACAAATGGGTAGAGTGAGAGGACAATCAAGACTATTAAGGATATGCTTAAAGCATGTGTGTTGGAGTTTCAAGGAGCTTGGGATCAGTACATAGCTTTGATTGAATTTGCTTACAACAACCACTACCACAATAATGTTGGAATGGCACCTTATGAGGCATTGTATGGTAGAAAATGTTTATTGCCTCTATATTGGGATGAGGAAGGTTTAATAATGATAGAAGGCCCAGATTGATACAAGATACTGTGGATAAGGTAAAATTGATCTGAAGCTGAATAAAAGTAGCACAAGATAGACAAAAGAGTTATGTCGATCAACGGAGACAAAATATTTTTGAGAGTCTCACTTTGGCGAGGAGTGTTAAGATTTGGAAAGAAGGGCAAGTTGAGCAAGTTGAGCTCTGGGTACATTGGTCCTTATGAGATTATAGAAAGGGTAGGACCTTTGGTGTACAGATTAGCCTTACCAAGTGAAATGTCTCAGATACACATTGTATTTCATATGAACATGCTTAAGAGATATAGATCTGACCTAGTGCATATATTACCAGCTTCAGAAATTGAAGTTACTAGAAATCTGAGTTATGTTGAGGAGCCAGTCAACATAGTGGGATATCAGACAAAACAGTTAAGGGATCAGGTAATTTTATTGGTTAAAGTCCTGTAGAAAAGTCACTCGAGTGAGGAAGCAACTTGAGAAACAAACGAGCATATGAGAAAGCAATATCCCCACCTGTTTTATGAATCAGGTAAGAATTTCGATGACTAAATTTTTTAAGGAGGGGAGAATTGTAACATCCCATTATACCATAATTAGGGTTAGAAACCTAGGAAATTACATATGAGAGTTTATTGAGAATTTAGAAGTGAATTTCATGCATTATAAGGCATAAACATACACATGAATAATGTAGTCACTTGTGAAAATAATTGTACATGCATTCATTGACATTTTCGGGTATAAGTGATTTTTAATGTGATTAAAGTGTGAATTATGTATTAATTGTTTTGAAAATTTAATTAGTGTGTATTACAATCATTTTCACATTTTTGGTGACATTTTGGACATTTAGAAATTTTCTGAATATTTGGAGTATGGTAAACTAAGAAAAATATAGAAATAAAATACAAATGGACTAGTGAATCTATGACAATTAGACAAATTACTATGTGACAAGTGGAGCAATAGCTAAGTGAAATTTGGTAGCTTCATATAATGACAAGTGTAGAACATGCATTGGAGACATGTGTCAAGACACAAATGAGACACCAAGTCACTTTTTTTTTTGTTAGGCAAGGAAGATTTCTACAACTCCTTTCTTTGGTTTCACCGAAATCATGTAAACCTTCCTTCTTGCTTTGCCGTCACCGAAACACTATCTTTGCTTATTATTTTCTTCTATTTTTCTCTACTCTTATCTTTGTTTCATCCACGGAAGTCTCTCATTTGCTCTTCCCATTTCTGGAATTTTTATTGAATAATTTGAAGTGAAAATCAAGTAAGTTATGCTATAAGTTTTATGGTAGTGTAAATGATTTTTTTATGATGATTTCATGTTTGAAAATGGATGCATGTGTGAATGGTGTAGTAAGATGAATGGATGCATACGTGAGTGATGTAGGAAGAAGCAATTTATGAGATATAAGTAAAGTGATGAAGGAGTTAAATCAGTAGAAAATGTGCAGAAAGTGTATAAAGGATTGTGATAATTAAAGATAAATGAAGATTAGTGAAGTGCAGAAAATGTGATATGTACAAGTATAAATTAGGTTCTGTTTTTGTGTTGGAAATTATTCATGAACTTGTGAACTGTGTAAAGAGGTTACTGAACTGAAAATTGAGGTATAACTGAATCATCAACGTGAAAGGAGAGATAAATGATAGAGAAGTAATAGAACTTTGGAAATGAATTGTATTGGAGTATGTTATATGCAGTATTTTACTGAACATACATCTATATTTTGGCCATAAATTGATCTTTGAATTTCAAAATTGGATGAATTTTGATCTGTAGTAAACTACAGACATATGGATATATTTTCCAAGAAGTTGAATTTTAATTTTGTTCTTAGGAGTTTTGAAATTTGGCTTGAAGTTATTGAGTTTTGTCGAGGTATGAGAACAGCGTGTATTTTAATTATAACTTGCACGATACTAAAGCAAAATGTATGGATTTGATGTCATTAGAAACCTAAGACAAAAAGAAAGATTTGATTAGAAGAAATTGTTGCCTAAAAACTTCTTTTTCTAGGTCAAAAATGGAAAGAAACGAGGAAGAAAAAGAAAAACATAGCAGGGCAAGATCGTGCATCTATACGATCGCAACCCTTGCTGAAAACGAAGGAAGTCGTGGTCGTGCGGCTACACAATTGCGACTCTCCTGAAAAATGAGGAAAGTGATAATTGTGCACTTGCACGATCGTGACCCGAGAGTTTTTAACAAAGGTTGATTTTTTTGGATGTTTTTCAACCTAATTCAAGTAAGGATATTTCCATATGAGGCGTGTAGGTTTAAATGAGCTCTTAAATGAATTTAATTTATTTTGAATGAGGGGATTAAAGAGAGAAAAGAGTAATAGAGCTTAAAGAATGATTGGAAGGTGTTGTAATTGCGTATAAAGTGTATTAAGGTAACATACCTAAAAAATTGTCATTAAACATGCATATTACACGATACATTCATGAATGCGCTTATGATTAACTAGTTATCTGAATGTGTAAATTTTATATATGATTGCCTTTTATAGAATGAGTGACTACTTCTAGACATTGCCGAGACATCAAGGCAATAAGCTGAAAGGAGCAATTGTGAGTAACCTGAGGTGGTCTCACCTTAATTGTTTGTTAAATTGTGTACTGAATTATTGCGATGTGTATGTACTGAATTCTAGACATTCAATGTTCGAGGCGTTTTGATGCATGAATAGAACATTGAAAGTGCTACTTGAATGTGAATGTAATTGACTAAATGAAATGTGTCGACTAAATGATATGTGATTGACTAAATGATATGTGATTGACCAAATGATTCTCAACTATCATGTTGAATTCCGGACTAAAAGTCCGATGACAAATGTAAATAAGAAAGAATTCGAATGTTTTAAAACGAATACGCATGGTGCATTTCATTACTCGAATACATAAAATATAAAGGCAGTTGTGACCAGAGTTCCCAGTGAAAAGGAGATTAAAGCCCAGGCATCTATGATAAGAGCCTATGGCTCAATGTGTATAAAGAGCTTTGTATCCCCAAAGGATAAGGAATAGTATGATAAGGGCTCAAAGTCCACAACAGATACGAGATAGTGACAAAATTTTTGGATTACATAACCCATAATCATGGGAATGCCTCCACGATTGTGGGATTGCATGGATGATGAAATGTTCAGATGACACATCCCACGATCATGGGAAGTCCTCCACGACTTCCCATGATCAACTTCCCATGATTGTAGGAAAGGCATTAAAAGTGAAATGTTATCTTTTATGTGAGTCTTGAATTAACTAATGATAAGTTACTTTGTTATGGTGCATTTAGACTTGATTGAGGCTTGAGATGAACCTAGTTTGATGTTGATTAAGTTGATAAAGTGTTTGATAAGTTTAAGTTGTTAATTGAAGTTATAACTTAAGGAATGGATTGTTGATGTCAATGTGTTTAAAATCTAGAAATTTATAAATGATATAGGAATTAAAGTGTTCTTATGAATACAATTGTGATCCAATGAATATGAGTAAGGTGTATTAGGTATGAATGAATGAAAATTGGATATTGTGTGATTATATAATGTTAGAAAAGGAATTGGTGAATGTATGATTGACGATATTAGAATAATCAAGATTTCTTTTAGGTGTAACCTAAGTGCAAGCTAGACATATACAATGTAGCACCCCCTTACCGTTGGATACGCACCGAGACGCCCGCAGGTCATTCCGGTACCTATCCTATGATAAGGGTGAGCTACGTGCGATCACTACATTCATTTCACATGGCATCATATCAATTTTACCAATAAAACATTAATAGAAAACCACAATATTTTTAAAATCAACTTCTTCCTCATTTCATTCCATCAAAATCAAAAGTTTACACAT